>APFE030308723.1:15193-154385 GCA_000404065.3 Pinus taeda | reverse complement strand
AAAAGAGTGAAATTGAACGTATGGTTGCAGAAATGCTAGAGGCTGGTATAATTCAACCGAGTCAAAGTTCTTTCTCTACTCCAGTAGTATTGGTGCACAAGAAGGATGGATCATGACGCATGTGTCTGGATTATAGGGAGCTCAAAATGCTCACTATTAAAGATAAGTTTCACATTCATGTCATTGATGAATTACTGGATGAATTGCATGGATCAATTTACTTCACCAAGTTGGATCTTCATTCAGGATATCATCAAATCAGAATGAAGACTGAAGACATTCGAAAACAACATTTAGAACTCATGAGGGTCATTATGAATTTTTGGTCATGCCTTTTGGCCTTACCAATGCACCTTCAACATTTCAAGGTTTGATGAATTCAATTTTCAAACCATTCCTTTGAGAATTTGTGTTAGTATTTTTTGATGATATACTAATATACAACATGTCTTGGAAGGATCATGTTGAACATGTTGACAACGTGCTACAACTATTGGAGGAGAAACAATTATATGCAAAAAGATCCAAATGTTTCTTTGGAGTCCAGGAGGTGGAATATCTGGCTCATATTGTATCTCATGAAGGAGTTAAGGTAGACCCTAGCAAAATTAAAGACATTAGGGAATGGAAAATCCCCACATCCATAAAGCATTTGCGAGGATTTCTCGAGTTGACAGGGTATTATCGCAACTTTGTTAAGAATTATGGGAGAATAGTAGCACCTCTAACAACATTATTGAAGAAAGATGCATTTTCATGGACTCCAAAAGCAAAAAAAATGACCCCATTTATGGCACTTTATGGGTATCAGCCACCATCCATCACATCATATTTAAGAGAAAATTCTAAGGTTCAAGTAGTGGAACATCACATCAAACATCAATAATAAGTCCTCCAACTCCTAAAGGATAACCTCGTGTTGGCACAGAATAGAATGAAACAACAGGTAGATCAACATCGCAGCGAAAGAAGCTTTGATGTAGGTGATTGGGTATTCCTACGCCCACAACCATATAAGCAAATGTCCCTCAAGAAAGCTAAGAAGCATAATAAATTATCACCAAAGTATTATGGTCTGTACAAGGTGTTGCAAAAGATTGGTACTATGGCATACAAATTGGAGCTTCCTGCAGCTTCTCGATTACACCCAGCTTTCCATGTTTCATCTTTAAAGAAGGTTATAGGCAAAAAGCTCTAAGTTCAAACAATATTAGAAGAAATTGATGAGGAAGGAAAAATTATATTGGAATCGAAAGCAGTCACAGAAACAAGAACTCGACAGCTATGAAATCGATCAATTTCGGAGTATCTTATCAAGTGGAAGAACTTATCCGGTGAAGATTCCACATGGGAGGATGATAATTTTATACAAAAGTATCCAGAACTACTCAAGCGTTGAGGACAACACTTTTTTGAAGGACAGGGGCATGTTGGGTCCTTATAATACTAGTGATTATCCCATTACTATTGTAGTTGTACCCCTTATTAATATTGTTGTGCCCCTATTGCCCCCATATTGTTATTACTGTGCCCCATATAATCCCTCTATTTTTATTTTTTGTGGCTTTATATTATTATTGTTAGGTTGGAGGGTTATATTGTTGACTCCTTAGACTCCTATATATAGAAAGGAGGTTTTGTCATTTGAATCATCGAAGAATTGTTCATTTATGTAATGTAAAGGAGGTTGCCCCCTCGAAGAGGCTGAATTCTAAGGCGTTGATAAATCTTTTCTATCTTTTCCTTGAGCTGGTTTCATAACACTATGAACTTCTTGAAATCAAGAAGAAACATAAGTACAAGAAGAGGGACAACAATGTCTGGGTTGGGCCCAAACCCAAGGGTCTCATCCCTTTGAAACTAACTTAGATGTTGCTTAACATCCAACTTCTCATTATAAACATATAGAGGTCTAATACATCGCACAAGAGTTGAAAATAACAATTTCAAGATTGAAGCTCAATAGATACACCTATTTGAACAAAAAATTTGAATCCTAGTGAACTCTTCTTCTAGTTTATTTATACAGAAGGGCAGCTAAGGTAGCTCCCTTGAAAGTAGGAGTGGTTCTCTCCTTGATCTCGAAAAAGGTAGATCTCATCCTTCTTGATCTTCACATGTAATAAGATTCACTCAGCTACCAATGAACTGAAACATGTGAGAGAGGATATGGTGATCCCAAGCCAAGTTTAGGGAGTTAAGGAGGTGGAAAACCCCCCTAGATTCTCTCATAGTTGTCTCCATTAAACCCCTACATAGTAATAGTCTAAAAAATGCTTCCTTTTCTTGGAATTAAACTACATTAGGCCACTTACTATGAAAAACACCTTTTACTCCTCTTACGAAGAATAATATAATGAAAAATGTGAATTAATGTAGGAGAAGGATAATTTTAAGGCTGGAGGACAGCATATTGATCTTCAAAATGTTCCTATTGATGAGACTCATCATCACCCCCCTATTGAAGGTGTTTCTCATCCTCTAAGAAGCTTATTCATCCATGTGAATTTCTTTCATGGACCTGGTAACCTCCTTGATATCCTAAGGCTCCTTAGATGGTGTTCCCTCTTGGGGCTAAAAACCTACATTCCACTCTATCTTTCTCCATTCCTTCTACTCTCCTGCTTCATCTCTTCCTTCTTGTAAGCCTAACAACAATGGTGGATAGATATTGAGTCCTATCTACCAAATTTTCATCCTCTACATGATGCTCTTGTATAATGGTGTCCTCTCCAAGGAATTCCTTAGCCTTTCAAGAGAGTGATATTCTCTGATCTATAGACTATGGGGTAAGAAGTGCGATATCCTCTTGCAGGCTTGAATACCTTTTTTTCCCAACAACCTTAATGTGTCTTCAAAGTGTAGAATGGCTTGCCCCTAGGTAGTAATATATTTGGATGCTAAAGCAACATGATGTAGATGAGGCTATGATTGCTAATGAAAACCTTTGGGCTTACGAACTCGGCCCTGATATACAATGGTTCCTTTTCCTATTTTTTCAATACCCTTTTGACTTCCTCATCTATTATCTCCTCATGAGTCATCCAAGATGATTAAGCCATCAACTGTACATCTCCAAATATCGAATTGGGATTTGAAAAATTCATATTTTTCAAAGTGAGGTTGTGCATGTAAAATTCAACTTATTTTTCTTTGTCTTCCATGTTAGCTTGGTTTAAAAATTAAATGAATTATTTGTAGTCTTGAAAGGGCATAGATCCATATTGTATCAAATTTTTGATTTGGAACTAAAGCCACTATTCTTTGAGAAAGAGCGAATAATAGTTTGATGGTTGTTTACATTGCAGTGCTTCCATGGAGATAGTTTCCATGGTGGCAAGTCGTGTTTCTTTCTCCTGTATCTTCTCTCTCAACCTCATGTTTTTTGCCTATAGTTTCTCCTTCATTATAGACTCTCTCATTCTCATCTCACTTAATTCTTTGCTCATTTCAATTACCTCTTCTTCCATGAGACCTACATCCTCTATCTTCTTAAATTTAGCAATTTGCATCTACTTATGGGTTCTACCTCTCTCTGTCTCCAACTCACGAAGGAGGGGGATTGAAATATTTTTATGGATAATCCTTCACCTTCAATGAATTTGTAGTAGGAGCTGAAGCTAAGTTGTGGTATAGGTTCTTAAAGCTCTTGTAGGTCTTTTACAATAGTATTTGAGGTGGTGGATTCCTCTTGTGATTCTTTCTTGGGCTCCTGTAGCTTTGAATTTCCTTCCTATAGCAGACTTTACCATCATGTAGCTTCTCTTTTACGTCTTCTTCAAAGGAATATTGTGTCCTTGCCTTCTTGAAGGTGATAAACTTAGTGGTATGCCTACTCTTAGTTATATGGGTGACTTAGTTTTTGTTTAAGGAGGAGTGAACACCTCAATTTTTCCCTCACTCGGTCTTATTTCTTCCCTTTTTTGTGGGGACTCATCAATAATTGTAGGAACCCTTGTAGGAGTTTGTGGCTTCCCTTCCCTAATTCTAGCACTCTTTCTAGTTCTCAAATACATTTTACATGGTCTTGATTGCTTCCTCTTGGCCTTGACAGGAGTTCCTATTGTATCTATGGTTGAAACTACTTCATTTTCAGTGTCTTCCACTCCTTGGGGTGGAGAAGTCTTTTGAGGGCTTATTCTTTCTTCTTCTTTCTTCTCTTCCTCTTCTCCTTTAATCTCTGCTCCTCCTTCCTCTATCGTTATTGCCTCTTTTTCCTCTATTTTTATTTCTTCTTATTTTGTTCTTGTTGCCTCTTCCTCCTCTAGTTTCATTTCTTCTTCTTCTATTCTTGCTACCTCTTCCTCCTCTCTCTTTCCTTCTCTTCCTCGAACACTAGAGGCTGGAGCCTCTCATGGTGTAATAGATTATGTTTCTATGAAAGTCTTCCTATCCATGTCCACAAATTTGTTCCATATGACAAGGATTGTTTAGTGGTTCACAACATCTACACACTATCAATTTGATGAGGCCATGGTGAGCTAAATGTTGGTGTTTACCTTCCCTTACTTTCTAACTCATCTCCATGATTGACTGCAAAAGGAAATGAGCAACACTAAGTCTTTGAGAAATGCGTAATTCTACCTTGAATCTCAGCTCCTGGAGCAACCTGAAGTGGTAGGCATAAGCCACACTTAATGTCTCTTCACAAAATATATATTTAAGGATATGGAAAGCTACCTCATCCCAAGGGTAAGGCAAACTTCTCTTCTCTCTCCATTCTTATCTTCTGCAGGCTTCTCCTTTCAAAGGAAGAAGTTTTTCTTAGCTATGAAACTTCCTTGCTTGTCTTCTTTTCTACATCTAATTGCTAGAGGCAAGGTGGTCACTTTTTTGATATTTTCAAGACTGAGAGAGATGTCTAACACTCTAACAATAATTGTGGAATGGTCTTCACCTTTAGAATGCAATGCCATGGAAACTTCATGGGCAAGATCATCATCACACCCCTTTAGTAGCTCAATGAAACCCAACCACTAGTGGTTTCAGAAGATGTCCACTACAAGAGGGCATGGGTGAATTATCCTACTATTTGAGGGTTTCCTTCTATTTAATCCTCCTTGTAACACCCACCTCCCACATCTACCTAAGCAACTAGTCAGCCAAGGTAAACATGCAATGAGAGGCCACTATGATATGATTTGACCTCCTAAGTCATGTTAAGGAATTGGAACCGACAGAAGGACATCATATAGACATTCGACATCAACTACAAGACCCTCAAGAACCAATCCAATACATTAGACAACTTGCCCTCAGGTCCCACTAAAACTTTGGACAGCTTAAGCCTCATTCAGTCTCATGATATAGGCATGATAGTGTGCAAAAACCCAAAGTCTCTCTCACAGGCTTTCCTGTGAGTGTCCAGAGACTAAATTTGTCAGTTCTATGCTAGCGTCCTGGAAATTTGAACCACTTTTCAGGTCCAAAGCCTAGGTCACTCCCGAGAATTGAACCATCTCTTCATAACATTAAAATAACATGGAAATAAAAATACTAAATCAAATTCTTTAATAAAACCTTGATTGGAGCCCTACTATCCATGCTAAGAATTTCGTCAGACATACCACGAATATGTAATCTATAAGTGTAAATAGTAGTTATGAGCATAGGGGTATTATACTTAATGGAGAATTACTACAAATAATTGATGTCTCAACACATCAACTTTCATTCCATTAATTAGGTCATAAATACATTGATAATTCAATTACAATTAAAAACTTGGTGAAATCCATACAAAGTTGTTGTCATAAAACACACACATAACCAAGATAATAGCAACATAAATACTCATGAAACAACAACCATATAGACCACATATAATCCATAAAAATACTCATAGAAACACAAGGATAAATAATCTTTCATTAATGATGCAAAAGCTAAATGCAGGATGGGAATTCCATGTTCCACCCAACCATAGGATAGTTGAGCTAAATCTGTCTTCAACCATTCACCCCCGTGCCATATTCTATCATGAATATGGGATCTCATAGAGAACAACAATCAAAACTCATCCAGGGCTTCTAGAGACCATGCACCTCAACCCATCAAACTATGATTCTAACACCCGGTCAGAAAACACCAAAACCATCATCAGATTGGTCTCCAACCAAGCCTTCCAGGGCTTCTAGAGAATTTGTCCAACCAAGGTTTCCAGGACTAGTAACTCAAACCAAAACTTATACAAGACTTTCGAAGAATTCTCCCAACCAGGGCTTTTAGCATTAGTAACTTAACCCGTAAAGGTCTTCCAAAGGGGTTTTCCAACCAAGGCTCGCATGACTAGTAACTCAACCCAAGCTGTTATAGGGTGATCCAAGTTGACTCAACTCCTGGATTTAATCAAGATCTTTTACTTTCATGATGTTGTTAGAATTGAATTTAAAATAGCATAAGTGAACATATATGCATGTTGTAATGAAAAAGGAGCATGACAAGAATCAACAACACAAAATAACAAGACATTGATAATAGAGTTCGTCCAGAAGGGACTACGTCTCTGGGCCCTTGTGTCAAGATGATGTAGCCTGCTGCATTAAGTGTTGTTAATAGTGATGATGTACATAGGTGGTGACGTCACTATCATACAAGGAAAATTCCCACACGTAGGAGTGGCTCCACAAGATGTTCCGTCACAGGAACTCTCAGTGAAAAATGACTCCTATTAGTATGACATAAACTCATGCATGATGATAATGAGCATCCCACCAACATGGCATCAAAGGTATCTAAATGCAAACATACATGGTGACACATGAGTATCCCGTCAACATGATGACAGAGGGATCTCAAACAAAACATGACAAATCATGAAATCATGTACATCCCACAAACGATTTTGCATCACATCAAGCAGGAATCATGAAACAAGTAGGAAAACAAGATCCCACATCAAACATCAAACAGGGATCTGTGCAGCACAATGCATCTCATAGAAAAAATAAGTACATGAACACATTGCATATACCTCACATCCTGGAGCCATCTGAAGAAAAGGATGTCAAACTACTGAAGTTGGTTGTACCATCAATCTCACGACATTGAATCTCATGGAAATGACTACTTGCCCATCAATGCTGACATATGCACTCCACCTTGAAAAGTGGCTGAAAATGAAATGATCATACATAAAATCTAATTACACCATTAGATTCATGGCATCAAATAGTGTAAAATTGACTGTCAAATTTTTGAATTCTGATAAAGTGAAAATATGGGGCTTAAGGAATCTTTTAGATTCCCCGTAGATTCCTCAAAGAGTCCCTCTTCCGGACCATCTGAAGATCTGTTGCTCAGATCAAAATTTTGACTGCACCATCAGGTTTGTTTCATTGAGAGGTGTAAGATCAACATAAAATTTGTCCAATTTGGACACTAGAAAAATTTCGCCCTCCGAAGAATTTGTCTCAGTCATGGTTCCACCTGTGTTTTCTCTGGGCTCATGGTTCCACCTTCACATTAATAAAAAAATAATATATCTCGGAAAATGTGTTGTCCACTATTGAGTGCACTGATGAAATGAGGGTTTTACACTAAAGTTTGTGAGTAGAAATTACAAGGAATTGGTTGTATATGGATTGGTAAAAAGGACGAGTTATAAGGAGGAGGTGAGGTGGTCAAACCCTGAGCCCTCCATATTAACACACATTTTGTTTTGAGAACCACATTAATATATTTTTTGGGGGTTAGGTCCGCATTGGGTGGCCCACCCCTTAACTTGCACTGCATCATCTGAAATGGTAGTTGGTTGACATATATTTAATGTTGGTTGGGCTGCCCATGGTGTGGGCGAGCCACGTGGCTAGGCAGGTTCGATTCCTGCTGGCCCATTGTTATATACGGTATATGCTTTGTGTGGTGTTGGGGTGTGGTCTGTGTCCACTGGAGGTGGCCTGCCCACCCCTTTAATATTGTGGAACGTATATGGTGGTGACCAGAGGGTTCGACGGGGTCATGGTCGCCGACCCAAAATTTGACATCTGTTTTTTTATTAACTAATCTGCAACTTCTTTGTACCTTGTCTGCATCACAAGTGTCCTGAAAAGGTCTCACTTCCATCTCCTTAACCTTTGTTCTTCGGAGCCTTAAGCGATGAGCTGACACCTACAACTTCTGCAACCTGTAGTACGTTGTTTTTCAAATTACATGCTTGACTTTCATAACCAACTAATGACCCAAGCATCCCATACTTGCCATGATTTTATAACACATACTCGGCAGTCAAGTTTACATCAAAATGGAAACAATACCCTAGCTATGAAAACAAGGCCAACATATCATTGTTGCTTCAACAAGTGATGGAAAACGCGTCAACACTGCAACACATGATTTAAAACAATAAGGCCAAACACTATTGTTTCTTTGACAAGTGAGGGAAACACGAAATCGCTTTCACAATTTATCATGCAACACGAAATAACACCAGACATCATTGTTGCTTAACAAGTTATGGGAAACACATCATCACTTTTACATTTAAAAATGCAACAAATGATTTACAAAAGAATGACCATGAAAAGCTAACATATCTAGAAACCATTTTTCACTTATCACTATGAATGGGTCATCCCCCTGTGGTGGTTTTTCTTGTCGAATAACTACTTCACCTGGTTCATGCACCGACACTTTGTCTTTAAGGCGCTGCTTTGGATGGAGCCTCCAACATGTGGCCCTTTGGTGACCAATTCTATTGCAATGACTACAATACATCTTCTTCCTCTAGATCTGCTTTACATGTTTCTTTACCTACTGTTGAGAGAGTCTTTCATGCCTCCTCCTTTTGGGTGTTGCTATCCTTTTCCAACATTTAGAAAATGTATGGTTATGTAATCCACAAAAGGTACATGTTTTTTGATGCCATGTTTTACGTTCATCATTAACAACATGATTATAATTGAAATGAACATTTGAATATCGAAATTGGTTATACCTTCCCTTCCCGTCTCTGGTGTAAGTATGGCAATGAGAGCTTGTCTCAGCTCTTTCCCTGCAATGGGCACTGCCATGGGATGATGAAGATGTGTTCCCATGATTCCCTTTCCTCGACAATTTCGATGATATCTCCGAAGATTCTGACACCTTCGAGCATTCTCCTTTGGTGCATCCCAAGCCTACAAATTGAGGTCTCTATACAGCCTCCAATGGTTGAGTTATGCCTTGGTTATTAACACCAATTTCTTCTCCTTCCTTACACCTCATCCTAGTAATGTTTGTCCCTGTAATTGGTATCTCCACATCTCTAACATAAATCATGCTATGTGAAGATAAAACTTAAGGGAAATCAACATCTTTTACCTTCCCTGTCGAGTTGGAAAGAACTGATGAGGGACTCTCACCATATATTGTTGGTGGTTCGCTCACTATCATGGTGGATTCTCCAACTTCCTTTTTTACATACCCAAGTCCTGCCTGATGGGGTAATTCCTCTACTCTGATGGGGTTGACGATGACTTGGCCATTAATGCCCAAGCCTTTTCATTCATACCCCATTTTCTTCAACAATTTGGAGCTAATTCCTATGGTATGATTTTCAAAAATAGCGAGATCATCATCGGGACACATACATGAACTCAAAGAATTAGTTTTTACCTCACATGGGTCATGTTGTAGCTTTTCTAAGCCCTCGTCCTTAGCTTGCAGCTGTTGTACCAAACTCTATTTTTCCTCTTTCCCTTCATGTAGAAGCATCTTCAATTCATCATTCTCTGTTTGAAGATTATTTTTGTTGTTCTTCAGTTCTTCCAAGGCCTCTTCCGTGGCTCGCAACTGAAGCTACAATCACTCGTTTTCCTCCATCTCTTTTTGTAGAGCTTCATACATTACTTCAACCCTTTGGGAAATTTTGAGCATGGTCTCGTACATTGATCTTTCATCCTTTATCGCTGCATGCTCCATTGTTCATGCTTGCAATTCACATCCATGCAAAGATTTCTCTGATACCAAACTTGATCCAAGTTGACTCAACTCCCAGATTTAACCAAGATCTTTTACTTTCATGATGTTGTTAGAATTTCATTTAAAAAAGCGTAAGTGAACATATATGCATGTCGTAACGAAAAAGGAACATGACAAGCATTAGCAACATAAAATAACAAGACATTGATAACGGAGTTCATCTAGGAGGGACTACGTCTCTAGGCCACGATGTCAAGATGGTGTAGGCTGCTGCATTAAGTGTTGTCAATAGTGATGATGTACTTAGGTGGTGACGTCACTATCATACATGGAAAATTCCCTCACGCAGGAGTGGCTCCACGAGATGTTCCAGTATAGGAACTCTCAGTCAAAAAGGAATCCTATTAGTTTGACATAAAATCATGCATGATGGTAATGAGCATCCCTCCAATATGGCATCAAAGGGATCTCAATGCAAAAATACATGGCGACACATGAGTAACCTATCAACATGATAAGGGATCTCAAACAACTCATGACGAATCATGACAACAAGTACATCCCACAAATGATTCTGCATCACATCAAGCAGGTATCATGAAACAAGTAAGAAAACAAGATCCTACATCAAACATCAAACAGGGATCTGTGCAGCACAATGCATCTCATAGCAAAAAGAAATACATGAACACATTGCCTATACCTCACATCATGGGGCCATTTGAAGAAAACATTGTCAAAATGCTGAAGTTGGTCATACCATCAATCTTGCGACATCAAATCTCATGGAAATGGATGCTCACCCATGAATGCTGACATCTGCACTCCACTTTGAAAAGTGGCCAAAAAATGAAATTATCAAATGGAAAATCTAATTGCAACATGAGATTTGTGGTGTCAAATAGTATAAAATCGACTTTAAAATTTTTGAATTATGACAAAGTGAAAATCTGCGGCTTAAGGAATATTTTAGATTCCCCCTAGATTCCTCAAATATTCCCTCCTCTGGGTCATCTGAAGATTTGTTTCTCAAATCAAAATTTTGACTGCACCATCAGGTTCATGTCACTACGAGGTGTAAGATTGGCATAAAATTTGTCCAATTTGGACACTACAAAAATTTTTCCATCCTGAGAATTTAGCTTAATAATGGTTTTGCTTGTGTTTTCTTTAGGCTCATGGTTCCACCTGCACATTAATAACTAATAATATGTCTCGAAAAACATGCTCTCCGCTCCTGGGTGCACTGATGAAATGAGGGTTTTATACTAAAGTTTGTGAGCGAAAATTACAAGGAATTGGCTGTACATGGATTGGTAAAAAGGTTGAGTTATAAGGAGGAGGTTAGGTTGTCAAACCCTGACACCTCCATATTAACACACATTCCATTTTGAAATTTGCATTAATATATTTTTTGGGGGATGGTTCCACATTGGGCAGTCCACCCCTTAGCCTCCGTTGCATGATCCGAAATTGTAGTTGGTTGGCGTATATTTAATGTTGGTTGGGCCACTCGTGGTGAGTGCCATCCACGTGGCCAGGTGGGTTGGATTCCCACTAACCCGTTCTTATATATGGCATATTCTTTGTGTGGTTTTGGGGTGTGGGCCAGGTCCACCAGAAGTGGCTTGTCAGCCCCTTTAATATTGTGGAAAGCATATGATGGTGACCGGAGGGTTCGGCGGGGTCATGGCCGCCAACCCAAAATTTGACATTTTTTTTTGTTATGTAGTTGGTTGGGGGCTGGCAGGGTTCATGGCCCATCGACCACTTTTTTTAAACAATTTTTGTTTTCTGTTGGTCTGATGGGTTGGCGGGTATAATGGTCCACCACCCAAATATATATCTTTTTGATTTTATGATAACAACACATTTTTTTCAAATTTGTCTAATATAGGGGATATTAGAAAAATTAATAATCCAACAAACTCTCCCGCTATTGGGAGCTAGGTTTCATGCCCCGGGGTTGATCAAATTGTAGGACACTTAAACCTAGCCCACAACCCAACTTTGACCAAAAATTTTACTAGCTCGTTCTCCCTTATATGAGCTCGGATTGACGAACCATTCGCACCGTTCCGATCAAGTTGACAAGATCTATGCTCTGGTCCTGGTTTGAAAGAATGTTTATCACTTTGATTTTTGAGCTTCCATAAGCCATATTTGTCCTGTGTGTGACCCTAGAGCCACCTGGATCACAGGGCTTCCAAAGAGATTTTCCAACTAGGGCTTCCAGAACTAGTAACTCAACCCAAGCTAAGGAAATGTTAAAACCAACCAAAACAAACCAAAAAAGTAAACCCACAATCACCATGGCTATCTAGGAAATGGAAAGGCTAGGGAATCCACTGTCAATCCCAACCATCCTCCATGTCAATGATATATCACAACAAAAAATCCGCATGCATATGCCATGCATGACAAAAATAGTAAAGGAAACATACATGCAACTCGGTACCTCCAAGAAAATCGGATGTAGTTGTTATTCATGATGCCTTCTTGCACTTTCTTGTAGTTCCTTCCCCCTCTTGCTCCAAGAATCCAAGTATGCCACACCCTCCAGGAGTTCTCCAAGAAAAATCTAACTCTCCAAGAGTATGAGAGAGAGAGAGAATAGTGAGAGAACTCCCAAACTGAACTAACAAAAGGTTACCAATTGATCCTCAAAAGCCTTTTTATGAATGAGGCCTCTATTTCCTTCATTTTCCATTATTTTCCTTCACTTTCCTCACATGCATCCTATGGCCTTCCACCTCCCTTTTCTCCTAATTTCCATTATTTTCATAAATAAATGTGCCAAAAATACCATTTTTCCTTCCCAAATCCTTAGCCACTATCTTTGTCAATTTCCTTAACCATAAACAATCACAAGTGATTCCCATCACTAGTATTTTGCCCAACATTCAACTTTGAATATGTGTCCCATCATCTGTGGTCATTATTTTGCCTTTATTTACTTTTATTACATGGAATTTTCCCTAGGGTTGTTACACTCCTCCCATCTCTTCTAAGTTACTCCTTGATGCTATGTAGGTGTTGAGTTCAAAAAAATTCAAGCAGTCTCGGTGGTGAAATAGTGGCAAAAAAAGTGGTCAAACAACGGAATAGCGCTTGGCAATAATGAGGAAGTAGGGTGCTTAAATTGATAACAACCAACTATTTTCTTTTATATTAACCACAACTACATTAAAATGGATCTTCTATTAATCAATTGACTCCTATAGGCTCTTAATTTCAAGCAGACTTCTCATGAAATTGGGTGTAGAAACAAAGAAGGAGGGTATCACATACTTCTTATCAGTGCAATTCTGGATGTACATGAAGGTTTTGAGACAATATCAAGCCATTGTGACTCCTTTTCCTCCTCTCAACTCCTCCTGTAGGTCCTCTCAACCCTCTTGTAGTAATTACAGGCCTACCTGTAGCACTATGCAGGCAAGGTTCGAAACTCCTCGGTAACACTTTAGGTTGCTCAATGCACTATCCCATACTTCCTCTTCCTATTTTTGGAATCAGTAACAATGCAAATGAAGTTGAGACAACATGTAATATCTTTTTTCTGTTAAAATATTGCAGCGCTATAGTGACTTGGCATTAACATGAGTTTCCTCTTTTGGTCCATTCTCCCAACTAATTGTAATCATCTCTTCCACCTCGTAATTATCGCACCACTCTTTGAGGAAACTACTTCATTTTGAGATGAAATTTCTCGATTGCATAGGTGAATTAACTCACTATTGGGTTTACTAGTCAAGGGTGCTCAAGATCACTGGCCACCTCCAGCCTATTAAAACACCTTTTGTCACTTGAGACACATTTTTGTCATTTTTATGTAGACAAAGGAGGTTAGGGTTTCCATATATAAGCCTACCTATGGATCGAACCGATGTAGAGGTTTGCATGTTGTAGCTGGACCATACATCATTATGATCACGATAGTTGACCTATTTGACTTATTTCCTGTGCATGTCTTCTTTTTTTATGCTACCTTGAATATTGATGTTACTTTGTGTTTGTAGGTTCGTCTTTTGATATCCAAGCTACTGCTGGTGGTGTAAAGGCTCCCCGAGAGAGATTTGTCTCTTCATAACTATAAAAAACGCTTCATCATCACTTTTGGTGGTGTAAAAAAAATAATATCAGTGATTGTTGTGTGGGTGCATAGGCTGTTGAGGAGGAGATTCTTCATGTAGATGTCTTTTGTTCTCCCCTTGAAGTCTTCAATTTCCATGAGGAAGATGAGGGACACAATGAGTATATATGAGGATATGGCTACAGCCACAGACGAATAGTGCAGACACTGTAGAGATAGAAAACCATAGCTTCTTCGTTTTGTCTTAAGGTAGAATAGAGTGGAGAATTTTGAGCAAATTTTTGGTGAAATGAGTGGATGGTTGATGGATGGGTGATGGAAAAGTCATAGGAGGACCTTATTTTTCATTTCTCAGATTCAAGATGGTATTTTCGATTCTTTTCCTCCTCGGATCTCCCTCATGTAGCAAGATAGTCTTCTCCTGTAGCAATACAACACCTTCTTATAGCAATACAGGTCCTTCCTATAGCATCACAAATGGGAGCTAAAATTTGGATTTCTTAATGATGGGATGGTGGAGAGAGAAACTAATATGAATGTAGAGGATGCATATCAGCTGTATGGGTAGAGGAATGTATGATAGCTTTTAGGTCTTGGCCTATAGCCATCAAATCTGCCACTATGTACATTTATGCAAAATAAAGGAAAGGCTAGAAAATACGATATAAACGTCTTCCTTGTTCTATTATTTTTTCTCTTTTCCTTGAGAAACATAGGTTACCTCATAGGAGGTTTTCAACCTACATGCCCACCCTGGGTGCCTCAGGAGAGGGTTTCACCTAGGGGTTATTATTATTTTTTTCTCTTTTTTTTCTACTCTTGGGCTACCTCGGAGAGGTTTTCAATTCTAGAGTTGGCCTCAGATGCCTCATAGAGGTTGTCATTTAGGCCTTTTATTTTTATTTTTATTTTATATTCGAAGCTCTGAAAACCCCAATCACATTAAATCCTTCACTAACTAAACTAGTAAATTCCTCCTTCGACAAAGGTCTTCTACATAACTTCAACCTTTAATAATTTACAATTAAGGGGATGCCTTCCTCATTAATAGTTTTTATATGGATAGATCCATTTTCATGACACTTTTCCACTAGGTATGCACATAGCCATCTTGTCATTAGCTTCCCTTTAAAATATTTGAGCCTAAAATCATATAATAGGGCCCACTCCCCTTCTTGAAAAGTATTTTCCTCGATATGCTTGTCATGTCAGACCTTCCTTTACAGTTGTATGACTTCAATGTATAAGAGAGATTACTTTTTGAACTCATCTAAGGCATTCAGTTGTAGTAGCATTTCTTGTTGTGTTGTGGTGACATCTAAGTCCAACTGATATACCATTCCAAAAGTGTTATATTCAATACCAGTAGAAAGTAGAGATTTCTTTCCATAAACAAAATCATATGGAGTGAATCCAGTGGTGGCTTTCCAAGTGGTATTATTGGCCCAAGTGGCCTCTATGAATCTTTCTACCCAATATTTCCTACTCCTGCTAACAACCTTGTTGAGGATGCTCTCTAGTGCCATATTTGTGATCTCTACTTTCCCATTTTCTTGAGGATGATAGGAAGAGGATGCTCAGTCATGAGATATGCAATCAAATTGGCTGTGAATTGTGATATTTTATCAGTGACTACCTCCCTTGGATACCCAAAATTGTAGAAAATGTTTTCCCAAAAAAAAATTGCCATATTCTGCTTAGTTGCTACTTTGACTACCTTTGTCTCAACCCACTTTTTCAAGTAATCAGTCGACATAATGATGTACTTTTTCTACACAAATGGTGGATCAATTGGCCCAATCAAGTGCATGCCCCACCCTTCAAATGGATCTAATGCCACTTGAGGTTGTAGGGGAATTTCATCCCTAGGTGTGGATTTTCCCATCCTTTGGCATTGATCACATCTAGTGATATATATCCTTGCATCTTGATGTAACATGGGCCAATAGTAACCAACATATACAACTTTAAAGGATGTTCTTTCTGCAGTAAAATGAACTCCACAAGGACCATCATAACCTACTGGGATAATGTCAGAGACCTCCTCCCCTCTTACACATCTCCTCAAGTTTTGATCTGGTCCCAATCTAAAAAGATTGCCTCCAATCCAAGTGAAAGGAGATATTTTCCTTACAATCTTTCTTTTCTCCCTTGATGATAGATTAGGAGGGAACCTCCAAAAAACCAAATAGCTTTCTATGTTAGCAAAACGAAGAGAAAGCATTGATATGGAAATGAGGTTCTGATCTGGAAGTTCATCATTCACCATCTCTTCATTGCCTACAGGCAAGGTTAACCTGGACAAAAAATCTGCAACCATATTTTCTTTTCCTCATTTGTCAATAATAGTCAAATCGAATCATTGTAACAATAACAACCACCTAATTATCTTGGCATTAACATCAATATTGTTCATCAAATATTTAATGGCTCCATTATCAGTGTGAACAAAAGTTTGGTACCCAGTGATATAGTGACTAGATTTGTTTAAAGAATGTACTACAACTAAGAGTTCCTTTTCAGTGATAGTGTAATTCAGCTCAGATTTAGACAAATTACTACTAATAAAGTAAATAGAATAAGTAAACTTATCCTCTACTTTTTGCAAGGCTCCTCCCACAGCTTTATTTGATGCATCAGTATGGATATGGAAAGGCAATGCTCAATAGGGACCTCTTAGGATGGTTGCAGTCGTAAAATTTTCTCTTAATTGTTCAAGGGCCTCTTGATAACTACTGATCCAATAGAAATATTAATCTTTGGCTACTAAATCAAACAAAGTTGAAGCCACTTTACTAAAGACTTGGATGAATCTCCTATAATACCTTGCTAGTCCCAATAAGCTCCAGACATCCCTTTGCTTCTGAGGGGTAGGGACCCTTTTGATGATGGAAATTTTGTTTTGGACTACTTGTATCCCTTCCTTGGATATCAAATAGCCAAGGAGAGTCCCCTCATGCATTTCTTAGGGCTTGGAGATAGATTCATTTCAATTAATTTCGTCAAATGCTTGCCAAAATTGGAGAGAGCTTCATCAAAGTCACATCCATAAGGAGTGAAATCATCCATGTATATTTCAATGGAATCATGAACCAATTCAACAAAAATACTCAAAACTTCCCTCTAGAAAGTAGCATGGGAATTCCACAAACAAACTGCAAGAACTTTATAAGTAAGGGTACGCTAAGGGAATGTGAATGTAGTATTGTCTTGGTCTTTGGGGCTAATTTGGATTTGATTGTCTCTACTAAATCCATCCAAGAAGGAGAAGAATTTATTCCTTGCAAGGCTATCTAGAACTTGGTCAATGAAGGGCAAAGGGAAATTGTCCTTATTTGTAACCTTATTGAGTTCCTGGTAATTCACATATATTATTCACTTCCCATTCTTCTTAGGAACTAACATAAGAGGTGACACCCACTCATTATATGAAATGGGGCATATGAACCCTTCATCCAATAGTTTCTGCAGTTCTTCATTCACTTTGACATTAAGATCTGGGTTCATCCTCCTCTGGGGTTGGTGCATAGGCTCGCACCCCTACTTGATGAAAATTCGGTTACTACAAATTGAGGGATGCACACCTTCCATTTCCTTATTGTCCCAAACAAAAGCATCTAGGTGTTGCCCAGTACTTTGCCCAATTATTTTGTTTCACTGAGAGAGAAGGGTTGATATTTAAGGTTCAAGATGGGAAAAAATCTACACTATTGAGATGGTCTAGATTTTATTCAATAGGGAATAAGTCATCCCAAGGATTATTCCTAGATTCTTTCATCAACTCGTCATTAGTATGGGAGTGGGATGTTGATTCTCGAGGATATGTTTAGATCATCTTCATCATGTTCCCCCCTCCTATAATGTTGTCCAGAGTTCATATTGGGTGGGCGGTGGTGTGATAGAGTTCATATTATTCCTCCTCTTCCAATAAAAAGGGTAATTTATGCTCAATAGAAGGCTGAGTAGGAGGATAAAATACCAATTTCTTAGAAAAATGTTAATTCTTAACGGTCATGTTCATAGCCCTACAATTAATGTAAGCATCATTAGTGGCTAACCATGGCCTTCCCAAGATGAGAGGATAACCATTAAACATGGTTTAGGGCCGGAGAACTAGGAAATCAGTAGGATATTCAAAAGATTAAATGGAGACAATAACATCTTCAATAACTCCCTCAGGAGCTACTATGGATCCATCTGCAAGATGCAACCCTATGGTGGTGTTTCTCAAAGCCCCTTGTATGTTTAGATTTAGCATGGTTTCCTTATTCATCACATTGATTGAAGCCCCAATATAATTCAAGGTGTTAGGGACTATACGACCATCAATATGCACATATACTTAGGGATTCTAGGGTCTAGATATTTCAAGAAGATCACCCTCGCAAGCATAAAATTAGATAATTTCACAACAACATTTATCATGGGGGTACCTATTTTTCTTGTTCTAGTATTTTTGAAACATTTCTTCTTGATGAGCTTATTGTAGATGGGGGCATATTTAATGGCCTGGAGAAGGGGAATTTTAATGCACAAATTCTTCAATGCCCCTAGGAGTTAAACCTCTTATGGGGTGTGCTAGATAGGGTGCATCAACCTCTCAGGAAAAGGAAGGGGATTCAATTGAGGAACACTCTCTTCCTTCTCTTCTTTAAGTTATTCAGGTGGAGGAGCTGGGTGGTTATTCAGAAGCAATCACCTAGAGAAAAGGTTGATCTCCTAGATTTCCTCAACATAAGGAGGATAATATTTCTCTCCATTGTAGACGTGTTGTGCTTGCTTATTGTTTGGGTTCAAATTTGTTTAAGTAGGCATTTGACGTTGCTTAGGTTGAGCAGGATGAGTGAGCTAAGGCCGAGGTTAGGGTGGAGGTAGTAAAGGAGGAGGTTTATTAACTTGAGGCCTCCACCCTTTTGACAACATTTCCCATTGAGAGGATTGGGGCGGATATGGAGGAAAAGGATGTTTGACACATTGAGAAGGATATGGAGGAGCATAAGGCCAAGAAGGAGGTGTGGACTAGGATGGGTGAGTGGAAGAGTACCAAGGTTGTAAGGATGCATTTTGATTTGCATTATAATAAGAGTAGTGTGTACCCTACATGCCTTGTTGATATGATCGAGGTCCTTGATGTCTTCTTTTATTGACGAAACAAAGTTGCTTTGATCCCCCTTTTGCTCCTTGGTATACATATTTTAGTCCTGGCAAATAAGGGAGCCTTTCGGTTGCATGATCTTCTTCATAGTCTAGGTAGACCTTTATGACATTTAATGGACACTCATTCCCAGGATGTCTTTTGGTGCACCTAGGGCATAAAATAGCTAGTGCCCTTTCTGCTTCCTCCTACTTTCTTTTGATTTGCATGGTATCCATTTGCACTGAAAAGGTATGCAACATTTCTCTCTTGAAATCCTCCAACATGTTACCTATCTCATTTTGAATGGATGTTATGTATGGAGAGGAACTGACCAAGCCTTCAATAGCCCTACCCTTCTTCATAGCAACCCTACAGTATTCTTGACCATAGTTTCAATGTCATCATATGATAACTGATAAATATATCCTCCAGACAACATGTTGATGGTTTCCAAAATGTCTTCCCTAATCCCTCAGAGAAGAAGTAGTTTGAGTAATTCAGGATCAAGGGTGCAATTTTCCCTCTTATAAGTGTGTTGAAATATCTCCTAATAGTCCTCTATGGATTCATCATGTCCTAGAGTCATCCTAAATATTTATTCCTTGGTTTATTTGGACCTATACTAGTCCCTGTACATTCTATTAAAGGCATGTTGCATTTGGGCCTAGGTAGTGATGCTACCCCTAGGAAGACCCATAAACCAATGCAAGGCTGCATATTTAAGGGTATAGGGGAATAACTTTAGATTTTTCTCATCAGAGGCATAGTCATAGGTCCTACAGAAAACAATAAATTAAAGCATGAAGGTATCATGATCCTCAGAGGTTAAGCCATGGAAGTGTGGAAGGGTAGCAGGGCTTATGTTGTTAATTCTATCCTCCCCATTGGTATCTCTGATAGGTAAAACCTCATTGTCCTTGTTTTCAACCATAACTTGGGTATGTGAAGTGGTTCTTCTTAGTTCCAAATAGGTTCTTCAAAAATTGAAAGTTACTCACCTAGAGGGTCTTCAAACTCCCCTGTAGTTAGAGAGGGAAGCTCACAACCACTGAAGAATAGTGATGGTTGATTGTTTGAGGGTGTGGGGTATTTTGGTAAGAATTTTCTTTGATTATCCTTACTCTTACAAGACATGACATAATTTATTTTTATTTTTATTTTTTATAACTTTTTCCAAAAACTATATGTAAAATAGAAAATTATTCTTAAGGATAAACAAAATATACTCAGACAACTCGCCATAAACGATGCCAAATAGTGGTGAGCCCTAGTATTTCACCAAGAATGTTGCAACTTCCAAGGGCTCCTCAACTCAAATTATCAACCTAGGGTTCGTAAAATCTTCAAGGTTATAGTTTTATATTTACCGTAGATAGGATTCCACTCATGCCACCCTTAGTTATGACATTAGATCAAAAATTGCTCAGAGACACTTCTATCCACTGAATTAGAATGAAATATTGTTTATAAAGGGACAACTGGAAATTTCTTCTAGCTATGGAAATAGAATTGCGATTGAATCAACTTGTAAAAGCTTAACTAATCAATTCATGAAAGGAAAAAGGAAAATATAATTTCAGAAATAAAGATACGTTATCTTGCATATTTCATCAAACTACAAATCAAAATTGCATGTACCATCTACCTAGTTCATACTTTCTTATAAATCAGTAACTTACTTGCATGATAGAGAAACTAACTCTACTATGTTTTTGTATTGAAGAAAAAGAAGGTTTTGAGTGGATTAGGATATTTTCATGAACATAATATCACAGTTTGGGGTCATTATGAATCTATTCCAAGTTAGAGTTATAGTGGGGATCAAAATTGATGAAGGAAAATACTATTATAGGTTTGCTACTTGTGATTGCTACATGAGGCTTGTAATGCTAGAGAAGGGCATTTGAGTGGTTTTTGAAGGTTGAAACACTACCTTGAGGGTATGGAGAGGTAGATAGTAGTTGAAGCAAATGAAAGGAGGTTGGTTTGAGCCCTTGTTTAAGCTTAGGACCTCTCGGAGGCCTTTCTTGCACTAAGATGACTGCTCTCAGTGTACTAGCAAGAATGGATTGTAAAACAGGGTTTTGGGATAGAGTTTGGAAGTGGAAGGAGAAGATGAGGGAGCGTAGTATGGAAGTGATGAAGTTACCCTTGCCTACAGGTAAACCAACCATACAATCAATCACATGCATGCATCGATTTACCATTAACAAAATGAAATACTGATAATGGGAAAGATGAGTTGAATTTAAATAAAATATGATTCATGCAATACCATTGATCTAATCAATAAACTGACTTCTAAAGTACATAAGTAAAATGTAAAATAGGAAAACTAACACTAATATATTTCCAAGAAGTCATAAAAACAATCTTTTTCGGCTCTAGTTATGAATCCTTCAACTCATTCTCCCACAAGAGAGGTGACGTATAGGCTACAACCGCGGGATTTTATAGATTAATCTCTACTGAAATGTAAGGAACTATGAACTACTTGTAACCAAGAAGAAACATCAGTACACATAGAGGGACCAAAGCCTCTAGGTTGGGCCTAAACCCAAGGATCTCAGCCCTCTAAAATTAACTCACATGCAACTTAAAATGCATCTTCTCATAATAATAAAAAATGCAGGCTTAATAGATCAGATAAGAGTTGAAAATAACAATGTCAATCTTGAAGCTCAATAGCTTTACCTGGATGAAAAAAATATTTGAATCCTAATGAACTCTTCTACTAGTTTATTTATACAAAAGGGAACCTGAAGAAACTACCTTGAATGTAGGAGTTCTTCGCTCCCTAATCTAAAAAATGTCGGATCTTATCCTTCTTGATCATCACTTGGTCTAGGAGTCACTCGGCTGCCAATGAACTCGAATTGGTGAGAGAGGATATAGTGATCCAAAACTAAGTTTATGAAGTTAAGGAGGTGATAAAATCCCCTAGATTCTCTCCTAGTTGTCTCCATTAAGCCCCTGCATAGTAATAGCATAAGAAATGCTTCATTTTCTTGGAATTAAACCAAATTAGGCCTCGTACTATGAAAAACACCTTTTACTCCTCTTACTAAGAATAATATAACGAAAAATGTGAATTAATTTAAGAGAATGATAGTTTTAAGCTAGAGGATGGCATATTGATCTTCAAAATTTACTTGTTGATGGGAGTCATCAACTTTCATATGTGAGGATTTTTTCACAGTAGGATATACCATTGGAAATGTATCAATAAGACCTAAGTATGCATAATGTTTATAGGTTGATTAGGGCACCATAACTACCTCAAAATCTCAAATAACTGCAAGCTCCTTTAACTTCAATTGATGGGATCTTGTGAGAGACCTAATTATCACACTGCTTCATGGAAATGATTACTTCTTCTTTTTGGAATTATGAATGATACTAATATTGTCTCAAATGTACCCTTTGACATGAATGACATATTTTAATCGTCAATCACAACAAAATGTGCCACAATATCCCACTGTAATTAATGACAACACCACCATAGATTTATGGCCATTGATGTCATAAATAACCCCACACCCTGCAAAAATTCCTTCCTCTATCAGTGTCAATGTCTATAGAAATGTCCACAATATCTCCCCTTTTGACATCAATGGAAAAGGATCATGTATGTCTATCAAAAATTTCCATTCTTATGGGTGAACTTGATCCTACATTTTAGAAGTGTTTGTCAGAACTCCATAACATGTTCTTCTATTATCTTATGGAATTAATTGAACCATTTTTCCTTCCTACCACCATGTTTTCATTCTAAAAGAGTCCCGCCCTAATACCATTCCTGCAATGGTACTCATGATTATTCATATAATTTTAAAGTCTCTCACTAAGGTCATGCTTCCTTCATTGATAAGTGCTTGTCATGTTTTCATTCTATTAATTCTATTAGACAAATAATCCACTAAGGGTTTTAGGTGTCTAATGTGAAAGATTAATGGAGTTTGAGAGCCACTTGGTATAAAAGAACCAAGGGTCATAAGATATTGTATAAATGTATATCATTGTGAATAAATCAAACTCATCGCTTTCTTTCAAATCTTGTCTACCATTTTCATGTGTGTTTAATATGATATCAAAGTGGGAGAATCCCTACCTTGCTCATGTTTGAGCCACTAGTTTTTGTGGCATTGGTAAACCTAGTTGTTACTCCTACATAATCAAGGAACTCATATATGAATAAGTTCCACCCTATCTTGCTTCATTAACACCTTGAGAATTAGAGGATTTTCTTGGGTATCTAGAAGATTATTGATCCTACCATCTAACAAACACATTACTCTTTCTTTAGTGTATCTGACACTTACAACTTGTAGTTGCATTTATATTCCATTCTATGGTTATTTACTAGAACTAACCAATCATATGTTTCATTGTCCCCCTATACTTCCTATATGTTTTCCTTTTTAAACCTTGACTATTTTTAGACATTGAACAATTGTTGGATCACATGGGTATGGAAGCTGTGAATGGACCTTTGAAATGATACAAATATTTTATTTGAATTAATAAATAAATTGGTTAGAATATTCAAGAAAGAACACTAGAGTTTTATAAGATTTCTTTTCATCTTATGAAATGTTGTTGGGAGTAAAGTCCACCTAATGGACTTTCCCTAAAAGCCCCTGAAACAACCCTAGGAGAAAATATTTAAAAATATTAACATAATCGGAGAAAAACATTATGTTAATTGCTTCGCTTGAGATACATACTAAGTGGGGTGGAATAAAGCACTATGGGAGAGAGCGATGTGCTTTAAAGAAAAAGAAGCTAATATTTTCTGAAAAAACTAAAACAAAAAGGCCTAGGAAAAGGTTTGGCGGACCTTAAAGCGAGATGTTTCTAAAAATATGTTTTGAAGTAATCTATAAAATAAAACCACATAAGAATCAAAGAGGTTGTTGACTCTAGAGGGAAAGAAGATCTTAGATTGGTGGGAAATGGTAGAGGCAGTTCATGGTTGGGTGGAACGTGCTATGCTCCTGAATATTCCCCAAGCAATAAAACGTAGATAAAATCTTATTCATTATTATGTTGAAGTTTACTTGATTAATTGATACGTGTTTGAATTTTGGTTTTACTGCTCTATATGTAGAGTTACATGTCTTTGTATACATAATGGCTAGTTGATATTAATTTATGTGCATGGATGGAAGAAAGTTGGATTTAATAGGAGTTGTTAGAGTTAAATAAGTGAGTAGCTTAAGATTCATTTTGAAAGGAAGCATTGATGGGTGCATGCAATAGTTAATCCATTGTATGAAGTTACTGTAATAATTTTATTAAGGTATTTGATGATTTATGACTATGTAAATTTTGATCAGAAAAGGATTGAAGGATAACAATATAACAAGAAGTTTGCTACAGTTATTCTATTTAAGTTTTATTATGAATATCAAAAGTTTATTATGATAATGCATGGTTATTGGAGAACATGAATAGATCTAAACGAAAAAGAAAACTACATCATACTTATGTTCATTCTAATTTGAATCTAGAATATCTTCTATTTGTAAGTCTAACTAAAAACGGTAAATGACAAAAAGAGTAACTCTATATCAATCCTTTTTAAATACAACATGATTATTTTCAAAACTTACATTCTCTAGTTACACCAAAAGGTATGATTGTAAAAGGTCGAGTGGTCTAATAATTCCCTGGATGTTATTAAAATATAAATAGTTTCTTTAAACATAATCAGTTGATTACTTGTAATCAAATAATAGGGGTAAGATACATCTATAATCAAGAAGTGTATCTTTGTTGACTGTAGTGAATGAGAACCACGATACGTTAAATAAAGAATTCATATAGTTGTGACCAAATATATACACATAAAGAAATAATCCATTTAGATGATGGATAAATTGTGTTTAGATGTGTGTATATATAAATTTATGTATAAAAAAAATGTATACAAACATAAGAATAGTGAGCAGAATATCCATTTGGGTAAAACAAAAGAATCCAAAATAGTCAAAGGAGATTATATGTAAGTTCTAATTATCAAATTTAAATAGTGTTAAATACATGATAGTGTAAATTGAAAATATTATTTTTTAGGTTGAGTTGGATCAGATGTTATTATATACAAAATATACATAACTAATCCATTAAAAAATCTTGAGAATCATATATGTGACTACATAGCCATTTGATTAAAAGTAGGATCAAATAGAGTAACAAGTATTGAGGCTACACATAGGTCCTATGTAGTCCTCTAGTTATGAGCATAAAAATATAGCAATGATTTAAAATTCGTTATTATTAATATAAATTAATAGCCATTACAGAAGTAATAGCCACCAAAGGTCTATACTGAAAAGGTGTTTATAAACCTTTGAAACAATAGTGAGTCGAATCCTAACAGGCTTGCTCTAAACAACAAAAACAAAAAAATAACATGAAATGAAAACTTTGAGAACTTGTGATCGAGTCCATATGTGTGCACCCATTTTAACAACCCCATATAAGAGGAGGTACCATAGATAGTGTGTACCTATAGAGTAAAATGGCGGAATCAAAATGTTGAAAACAAAAAAATTATAAGCCATTGCAACTTCAACATTTTATCTCGCACGTTCCATGGTTGTTACTTGAAAGGAAACATGACAAAATTTATTTAGTTCGTTGTTAAAGGAAATGAAAAGTGACAAACACATTGGGAGAGAATCATATTAAACCCTAGTTATCTGTAGAGATAGGCCACATGGATATCCACATTCGTTTTTTTTTATTACAAGTGAATTGAAGGGTTCAATATTCAAACTCTATAATAAACAAGGAGAAAAAAATAAATATAGGCCCAAATTTTGTAGTGATCAAAGTGAACCTTTGTTCTTATTACTTGATGAAAATATAATAATTCTTCTCCAAGAGTGATGTATAGACACAACTGGAGTCACTTTTAAATATTTATAATTGTATTAACCAAATTTCATACCAAGAGATTGAAAGAATCAGACAATTAAAGTTGGAGATGAAAACCCCAAACATAACTAAGGGTTTTAAACTCGTATTTCAATAGTAAGTAACCATACTATTTCATAATATGCTAGACATCCAAGAAAACAAAAAACCATGGAAGATGTAGGATATCTGCTAGTATTTGATATAGAAGACTTGGAAACAAAATTGCCAAATTACAACTATGCCGAGTGGCCACATTTTATAGCAAAAAGGAAGGGAGTATAAAAATTTAAGTTTTTACTTTGTCACTATACCTAGTGCTAAGTGAAGAGGAAAAGCCAAATTATCCTATGTAATCTTACATGGGGAGAAGTTAGTGTTCTAAAGAGGAAAATAAAATCACCATGAAGAACCTTAGAGGCTTGAGAATGTGCAAAAACTTACCTGTAAATAAAATTGTCAACCATGCCAACAACTAATGTAGTCAAGCATGAAGAGAATTTCAATCGCACAAGCATATTAGCTCTCACCTGTGACCATATTCATGAGAATTAGTCCAAAGGAGAATAAATATCAAGTAGAGACACATATAAACTCAAAATATGGCATCATCATTGTAAATCAACCCAAGAAGAAAAGTTATCTTTATAATGTGGGAACAAAGCATAATCTTCATGGAAATTCCTTTAGTAAAATGAAAAGTTATAGGTTGGGGATATATGAAACACCTGGAAGGTCCAAAATCCCAACATACCTTACCAACATGCAAAGTGATGCTTAGATAACACAAAGAATGAAATGGTTTTTGGATTGGGAGCAAGGTTTTTAGGAAAAACCCTAAATAATGATCCACCATTGGATCAAGACATTTCATCCTACTCATTTTTAATCATACATTTTTGTACGCAATGTGAAACCCATGTGACAAGTGCAACGTGGTATGTAGACCTAGCAACAGGTGTACACCTAGACTAAAACCATTTAACATTTATCCCACATCGTTATGTGAACAAGGAGGTGAAAGGTATAAGAATACACCAATCAGCTGATTTAAATCAACATAGGATATATATAAATATATATATATATATATATATATATATATATATATATATATATATATATCTATATATATATGCACCAAAACTTAAGACTTGGAGCTATATGTATAATTATTGTAATGTATTATAATTCAATGAAGGGGTGATTTACCATGATATGTGGTAAGGGACAAAATTTTATGTTAGAAATAAGGAGGAGGCCCTTAAATGTAAATATTGTTAATATAACTTTTGTACAATACATTGAAATTAAGATTTTGTACAATAGATTGAAATTATAACCAATGCCTCAAGGACTTAGTATGAAAAATTGCTAAGGAATAGGATTAAAATTTTTGGATCCAAATTAATAAAGTTATCAACAAAACACATGCATATACTCTTTTAACAACACAAAGATTTCATGGAAATATTCATATAACCATTGGGGTTAGTATGGAATCCATTAATTGGAGGACACACACCACATATTAATGACTTTTGAAAGAGAACATAAATTCTAGAACTTTGATGGTGATAGTTAACACAATAACATAAATAAGGGTCATCCAAAGAATGAAGTACTAGATTGCAAGTATGATTTAAAGTGAAGGCAAGCAAAATTATAGTATTACTGTAGTAAAGATTTTTTTTCTAGTAAGAATTGAGGTATGTTACATATGGTGTTAGAGCTATAAGTTCAAAGCTAGGCCTAAGGGAAAATAACATCAAGAAAATAGAATGAAAAAATATTATATGTTATCATACGTATAAAATCTAATGTATATTGTTTTTTGGAAATAAGGTATGAGTGTAGGCAACACAAAAATAAGAAGGGAAGAATCCTCAAATCAACCTCTTTCTAAAGGAGGAGACGTGTATGTGGAGTTGGGAGGTGATACACCTCTAAGAACCTAATTGTTGTATATAGTAAGAGATATATGACAGGCATTGGCCAACCTTAGAGCTGGTGATGAATGTTTGATGAAGGAAAGCGAAGAAAAAGAGAAAGTAATAAAGGATTTGATTGAAAAGGAAAGTCATAAGCCTCTTGATACATAAGAAGATGTGGATAAAAAAGATCCTTTGAAGAGAAAAAGTGTTGTCCTAAGAGATAAATATCTGAAAGCGGAAGTGAATTTGAGAAAGCCTCTCCAAAATCATGTAGATCTAGAAAGAAAAATAAAGTTAAGTTACTTGGATAATTTAAGAAGATAATGCCCCCTACCTTTGAGGGTGAGGAAGAAAATGTAGAAGCATGGCTGCTAAATATTACTAAGTATTTTCAATTTTATGAATATGATAGTAATTTAAAATCCAGATTAGCAATTTACTAGTTTCAAGGAAAAGTTTCCTTGTGGTGGGAAGAAAAAAAAACAATGAATAATTTGGAAGAAGAAATAGTTTATTGGGTGGAGTTCAAGAAAAAATTCAAAGCCAAGTTTAATTGAGAGGTAATATGATGATCATGCTAAAGATTTCCATTATTTAATACCAGGAAAGTGAAGCATGGATGAATTTCTTTCTAAGCCTACCATTTTTTTATAATATGTTCCCTACATTAAGGAAGAGAAAGAAAAAGTACAACAAATTTTAAAAAGCTTTCCATTTTATTATAAAGAAAGGATTGAATTTGACAATATTAAGATGGTGGATGAAGTAGTAAGAAAGGAAATACTATGTTATCAGTAGTTTAAAAATAAGAATGAAGGTTCAAAATCTTGGAAAAATAAAGATAAAATTAAATTTGTACGAGGGGTAAAAAAAAAATCCTCTTTCATGAAGAAATTTGGGAGAAATCACCAACGGAAGAATTTTAGTCAAAAAAATCAGCCCCAACCTACAGAATAACACTGGTTCGAAGAAAATGGAGTTGAACAACAAAGGAACAATCAATGAAAAAGTTAGAGAAGCTTTAAAGTGTTGGGGATGTGGAGAAACGCATTTGCTAAGAAATTGTCCACAGAAAATCAGGCCTATGCAAAATGTACAAGTTGTTCATGAAGCAACCACATGAAGGATATTTCAAGAAACATCCCCAGGATTGATGTTTCTCTAGAGGATAGAAGAGTAGAGAACCAATCCATAATGATTGAAATTGAAGGTAACACACTGAACCAACATGTATCTGTATTAGTTGTTCTGGGAAATAGTATTAGCTATATTAGCCCACAAGTGGTGCAAAAATGTAACTTAAAAGTTCAAAATTTTAGAAATTCATAGTTAGTACACCTAGAAATAGGTACAAATTGGAAAGTAATCAGTTATATAAAACAATTTCTTGTGAAATTAAATGGATGCAAAACTAAGTTAAATTTAGACGTACTTCCTCTAGGTTCATATGACTTGTTGATATGCATGGACTGGTTAGAGAAAAAAAAAGTTGTAATAAATTATTTAGAGAAAACATTGACTAGTGTCAATGGTTAAGGAATTGAAAAACTAATAAAAGGCATACCTAGGGCCATTTCTGTTAGAGAATTTCAGCCTTACAACTAAAAGGGGGTTCTTTTCAAAAGTTGCAAACTCTTTGATGTTCAAATTTAGGAAAAGCGTTAGAAAACATAAAATTAAAAAACAGATGAGTTAGTTGTCATTAGATAGTTTAAATATGTATTCCTAGAAGAAATTCCATGACTACCACCTAGAAGGGATATAGACTTCTCAATTTATTTCGTACTAGGAGCCACCTTGGTGTCTAAGACACCTTATAGAATGAGTATTCCTGAGTTGTTAGAACTAAAAATGAAATTATTGGAACTACTAGAAAAAGGTTATATCAGACCATGTATTTCACCTAGGGAGGGCCTATACTATTTGTGGAAAAGAAAGATGGCACATTTAGGTTGTGAATATATTACAGACAACTGGAAAAATAAAACTGACTATTAAAAAAAAAACAAATTGCTTCCTCGCATCGATGATTTTCTTGACTGAGTTAGAGGAGAAACATATTCTAAAAGATTGATTTAAGAATAGGATAACACTAATTCGGGATAAAATATAAAGACAAACACAAAAAAAAAATTGTGGAAGGTATGGACACTATGAATTTGCAGTATTACCTTTTGGACTAACTAATGCACCTGCAACTTTTATGTGTTCAATGAAAAAATTCCTTAGTACGTACCTATATAAATTTGTATTGGTCTTCATAGATTATATTTTGGTGTATTCAAAGAATTAGGAAGAGAATGAAGAACATCTAACATAGGTGCTTAAAATTTTAAGAGAACATCAACTTTATGAAAAAATTAAGAAAATGTAAGTTCTATAAGGACAAAATACAATATTTGGATCATGTCATTTCAAAATAAGGATTATTTTTTGATCCTGAAAAGGTCAAGGTAATTTTAAATTTGAAAATACCTAAGGATGTGTCAGATATCCAGTCCTTCATGGAGATTATAAGGTATTACAAAAGGTTCATTGAAGGTTTTCCCAAATTTCCCTATCCTATTACTTGCCTACAAAAGAAGGTTGCAAATTTCAAATGGATAGCCAACTATCAAGAGAGTTTTGACAAGTTCAAACATCTGCTAATAGTAGCACCTATCCTAAATATTTCATATCTAGAAAAGGAGTTTGTGGTATGTATTGATGCATGCCTTGAAGGGTTGGGTGGTTTTTTGATGCAAGAAAATTATGTGGTAGCATATGAGTCAAGGAGAGTAAAATCACATGAAATAAATTATGTTGTATATGAATTAAAATTAGTTTTTGTTAAACATGCTTTAAAAATTTGGAGACATTATTTATTTGGAAAAAAGTTTACACTTGTCTCTAACCCCATAGCCTAAAATATGTTTTTAGTTAATCTTATTTAAATGTTAGACAAGCTACGTGGATGGCATTTTTAAGTTAGTTTAAGTTTGACATAAAGCATATTAATGGAAAATAAAACAAAGTAGCATATACTTTAAGTAGAAATGGAAATATACTACTGGAAATTTATTAATAGTGGAAAAACATATTTTGCATATTAAATCATAAATTCAACACAAAAAGATGAAGTTTATCCAAAAATACAATAGGAGCTAAAAAAAAAGGGTACCAGGTTATGTAGGAAATTTAGAAAAATTGTTAACATATAGGACTAAGATTTATGTTCCTAATGAAACTTCTTGAAAACAAATTATCTTCAATGAAAATCACTAAACACCTTTCTCTAGACTTGCAGGATATTAGAAAAAGATTTGAGCCCTTAGGAGATAATTTTATTGGCCTGTTATGAAGGAAGAAGTGGTAGAGTAATTGGAAAAATGTTAAAAATGCCAACAGGTTAAGGTAGAACACCAACACCCAATTGAATTGCTAAATCCATTACCCATTATGGAATGCAAATGAGAATTTATTTCCTTCAATTTTGTCACTGAGCTTCTAAAAACTAGAAGGAAACATGACTCTATCATGGTTGTGGTAGATAAATTAGGCAAGCCAACACACTTTATACATGTTAAGTCTACATTTGGAATAACAATGATTGCAGACATATTCGTGAGGGAAATATTTTGGTTACATGGCATACAAAATGGCAATATTTGATAGAGATGCTAAATTCACTTCCAATTTCTGGAAGATACTATTTGGAGGAATGGGCACGCGACTCAACTTTAGGACTTCTTACCACCCCAAAACGGATGGAAAAATATAATTGAAAAATAGAATGAAACAACAATATTTTAGATGATATGTTAAGGCTGTAATTTATGGACAAACATACTAAGTGGGAGTATTTCTTACACTTCGCCTAATTTCCTTATAATAACAACTATTAGGCATCTATAGAAATGAGTCCCTTTGAAGCACTCTACGGAAGGAAATTCCAAACTCTATTAACTTGGAGTTATCCAAAAGAGAGGTTGGTATTGGGACCTAATGCCTTATAAGAAATGAAGCAAGTGGTGAAAAAGAATAGGCAAAATTTAAATATTGCAAAAGACCAGCATAAACTTTATGTAGATAAGAAGAGAATGCACCAAGAATTTAAATTAGGAGAACATTTGTATGTAAAAGTAAAACCAAGAAAGAGAACTTTGAAATTAGGTACTTGTGCTAAATTAGAACCAAGGCTCTATGGTCCTTTCGAGATTATAGATAAATTTGGTCCAGTAGCTTATCTACTAGCATTATCGTATCATATGAAAGTGCATATTGTTTTTCATGTCTCCTTATTGAAGAAATATATTCAAGATAGTTCTCATGTGATTGATTGGAATGTGCTACAAGTGGAATGAGAAGGATATTTCCAAGTAGAACCACTAAAATTCTTAGATTTGAGACAAACCATGCTCCATAATTCAGCAATTGCCCATGTTAAAGTTTGACGGAAGCAAATTACCCTAGAGGAGGCCACCTGGCAGATGAAGGATAAAATTCATGAAACATTTCCAGCTTTTTCCAAGAAGAAAGGAACCAAAAGAAAAACACCGAGGATGGTGTTACTTTTTTTCTTTTGGGGGGGGGGAGATGTAACACCCCTATGTTTTTCTTTTTATACATTGATTATTTTTAGACACTAAACTATTATTGGATTGAATGGATATGGAAGCAATGATTAGACATATCAAATGTTCTAAATATTTCATTTTAATTAATAAATAAATTGTTTGGAATATTCAGGAAAGAGCACTAGAGTTTTATAAGAATTATTGCCAGCTTATGAAAAGATGTTGGTGGTTACATTCACATGATGGACCTTCCCTAAAAGTCTCCTAAAAATCCCTAGGATAAAATAATTAAAAATATTAACATAATGGGAGAGAATGATTACGTTAGATCACTTAATTGGGTAGAAATACTAAGTAGGGTGCAACAAACTACTCTAGTAGATAAAGGCATGCTTTAAAGTTTTTTTTTTTCTTCGGAAAAACTAAAACAAAAAGCCCTAGGAAAAAGTCTAGTAGACCTTAAAGTAGGATGCTACTAAAACTATGTTGGGAAGAATATATAGAATAAAATAGCATAGGAATCAAAGAGGTTTTTTATTCTAGAGGGAAATCATATTTTAGCTTGGGGGAAACTGAAAGAGGGAGTTCATGGTTGGGTGGAACGTGATTTGTTACTGAATACTCCACAAGTAGTAATGAGTAGATGAAATATTATTTATTGTTATGATGAAGTTTACTTTATTAAGTTATACATACTTTTATTATGGTTTTGTTGATCTAAATGTTTAATTACACGTGTTTGTATACATAATGGTTGATTGATATTAATTTATGTGCATGCACGGAAGAAAGATGGATTTAGTAGGAGTTGTTATTGTTTAATAAGTCAGTAACCTAAGATTTGTTTTGAAAGGAAGGATTGGTCAACACATGCAATAGTTACTCCATTAAATGAATTTATTGCAATAAAATTATTAAGGCCTCTAATTATTTATGAATATGGAAAAGTTTATCGAAACATAATTAAAGGATAACAATATGCTAGGAAGATTTCTTCTATGGTTATTCTATTGAAGTTTTTTGAGGAATACTGGAACTTTATTGTTATCGTGTATGGCTACTAGAGAAGTTTCATAGCTTTGATGGGAAAATAAAATCGTAGGATCTTTAGGTTCATTTTAATTTGAATAGGGAATATCTATTTTTTGTAGGTATAGCTAAAAAGGGTAACTTACAAATACAGTAGCTTTGTATTAATCCTTTTCAAATATAATATGATTCTTTTAAAAGCTTACATTCTCTAGTTGGACTGGTTGGTATAAATATATCAGGTCAATCGGTCTAATAATATGGAGATTATTAAAATATAAATATTTTCTTTACACATAATCAGACTATACCTTGTAATTAAATAAGAGTGGTAAGTGAAATATATCATTAAGAAGCATACTTCTCTTGCCTATAATGAATGGGAAGCATGATACATTAAATGAAGAATTTATATAGGTACGACCAATTATATACATAAATCATTCATTTATATGATGGAGAAATCATGTTTACATATGTATATATACCTATATAAATTTACTTATATGATAAATGCATAAAAGCATAGAAACAATGAACAAAATATCCATTTAGCTAAATCAAAAGAGACCAGAACAACCAAAGGAGATTATAGGTAAGCTCTATCAAATCTAAAGAGTGTTATATACACAATAGTGGAAAAAAAAATATTATATTTTAGGTCAAGTTTGTTAGGCCCCTATAATACTAGTGACTCCCCCATTACTATTGTCATTGTATCCCTTATTGTTATTATTGTGCCCCTATTGCCCCCATAGTGTTATTAGTATGCCCCAAAGAAACCCACTATTGTTATTTTTGTGCCCTTATGTTAGTATTTTTATGTCAGCTTGATTATATTGTGACCCCTTAGAATCTTATATATAGAAGGGAGGTTTAGTCATTTGTATCATCCAAGAATTGTTCATTTGTGTAATGTAAAGGAGGTTGCCCCCTCAAAGAGGCTTATTAATAAGGTGTTCATGTATCTTTTCTATCTTTTTGTGAGTTGGTTTCATAACATTTGGTATCAGAGCTTTGGATTCTAGGGTTTCGCTGCTCCAAATAGGTCATTGTGACAGTTTCACTATAGCTTTTTTTGTGATGTTTCAGAAGCTGAAAAAAACCATTTGAGATGAAATTGCACTAAACCTCCAGTCCAAAATTAAGATCCTATCACGCTACATTTTCGGAGATATAATCTGAGGAAGTTAGGGTTTTTGCAGACCCCAGAATTAAATTCCAAATAGGTCACCTTGGGAAAACTGTCATAACTTTCGCTCTGAGAATCAGATTGAATTTTTGTCAGAATTTACAAAAAGAGGACGGACTGTAGATTTTTTGGTTATAATTTTCAAAACCTAAGGTTAAAGCAGTGACCCACGGTGCACCGTACAAGTTTTCTCTACTGAACCAGTCTATACTCAGGCCATCATGGGAGATTTGGCATAAATCTTCATTGGAGAATCCAATATTGATCAGACTTGCAGGGTTAGAAAGATTACTCAGAGGGTTACCACAAGAAACAATTTTTGACCTTGGAGATCCAAAATTACAAAGATACATTAGATTCAATATCAAGCTCCTATAAAGTGAAAAAAGGTGTGTAGGTTTTTTTAAATTTTTGCATTTGCTTGGTTTGAAAAATTAGTTTGAAGGAATTCAAAGGGCATAGTGAAGCATTATTATCAGTAATTGATGCCCCGAATAAATAAAACGGAAACACCTAGTAAGCAACCTAAAATCTCTAGCATGACTCATGAAGAAGAGGAAGAAATGTAACATGATATATCAAAATTATAAGACCAAGTGCGACAAATTTCACTCGCACAAAAAGTAACAGAAAATAAGATGGATGGTTTAAAGAAAGACGTAGAAGCTAAGATGGATTGTTTAAAGAAAGGTGTAGAAGCTAAAATGGATGGTTTAAAGAAAGGCCTAGGAGCTAAGATGAATGACGTGGAAGCTAAGATGGACAGTGTGGAAGCTAATATGGGTGGAATGGAAGCTAAGTTGAATGGCATGGATGCTAAGATAAATGGCATGGACAAGAAGATGGAAGAATTGAAGATAAATTTGAATAAGTTGCTACAAGAAATGGTCACTAATGGTGAAAGGGTAGTAAAGGAAACTCATGATGAGAACAAAATAAATGTTAATCATGATTTCATAGACTCTAATGTTGGATTGAAGACCCACCATGTTCCAAAAATAGATATGAGGGACTTTGATGGCAAGGATCCCAGAACATGTATACTACAGATGGAGAAATTTTTCGATCTCCAAATGTGCAAAACACACAAAAGGTACGTATTGCAACTTTGTATTGGGAACCAAATTAGTTTGTATGATATCGATGGATTTTCTCTCGTAAACAAATTGTCAGTTGGGAAATTTTTACAGAAGAAATGATAGCACATTATGAGGATACAAAAAGCAACACCTTTTTTAACCAATTGATAAATCTCAAACAAAAGGGTTCAATGATGGAGCACATTGAGGACTTCCAAAAATTGAACGTAAGGGTAAAATATATTCCAGAGGAGCATAGGATTGATGTGCTCATAGGGACATTAAAGGATAATATCCAACATGAGGTTCACCTTTGGGAACTTGATTCATTGGAGAAGGCATTCAGGTCAGCAAGAAAAATGGAAAGCAAAATTATGACAACCAGGAAGCCTACCACTCACAACTATAAATATGGAAGTGTTGTTTCCCCTAGCCTTCCTCAACCTACGAGGTTGAAAACACAACAATTGGAAGAAAAAAGAGCAAAAGATCTTTGTTATAGTTGTGATAACAAATACACTAAAGTTCATAAGTGTGATGAGAAGAAATTATTCTACATAGATTGTGAAGAGGAGGAAGAAAAGGAACAATAAATGTCAAAAGAAGAGGATGTACTCCAGGAACAAACCCTAGATAAAGAAGAAATGGATCTGACCATATCTTGTAATGCATTGGCTAGAATTACCACTCTTAAAACTGTCAAGATAGAAGGACATATCAAGAAGAAAAAGGTAATAGTGTTGATCGATTCGGGAAGTACCCATTGTTTTATTCATTATAAGATAGCAAAGGAATTGAATTGCTTCCTATATCCAGCACCAAAGTGTCAAGTGATGGTTGTAAGTGAAGGAACCATAAATTTCTCTGGAAAGTGCCATAATATCAAGCTATCCATGGGAGAATATGTATTGAATATCCCAATGCTTTCCATTCCAATGGGTGGTGTTGATGTTGTACTAGGAGTCCAATGATTGCATTCCTTGGGTACAATAGCTTTTAATTTTCAAGAAATTTTCATGAAATTTTGTGCGGAAGGAAAGGAAGTTGAATTAAGGGGTATTATAGAGAAACCAGGAAAGGTAATACGCTCTAACGGTATTAAAAATCTTGTAAAGAAGGAACAACGAGGAGTAATTGCACAATTATGTTCACTAGCGGTTCCCACATCAAAATCATCTTTTCTCCAGATCTTCAAAAAGTCTTGGACAATCATTCCAATGTATTTGAGACTCCCAAAGGTCTCCCACCTATTTAAGATTATGATCATGCTATTCATTTGATTCCAAGAAGTGTTCCTCCAAACATCAGGCCGTATAGATATCCATATGTCCAAAAGAGTGAAATTGAATGTATGGTTACAGAAATGCTAGAGGCTGGTATAATTCAACCTAGTCAAAGTTCTTTCTCTGCTCCAGTAGTATTGGTGCACAAGAAGGATTGATCATGGTGATATAGGGAGCTCAACAAGCTCACTATTAAACATAAATTTCTCATTCCCGTCATTGATGAATTATTGGATGAATTACATGGATCAATTTACTTCACCAAGTTGGATCTTCATTCAGGATATCATCAAATCAGAATGAACAATGAAGACATTCTGAAAACAGCATTTGGAACTCATGAGGGCCATTATGAATTTTTGTTCATGCCTTTTGGCCTTACCAATGCACCTTCTACATTTCAAGGTTTGATGAATTGCATTTTCAAACCCTTCCTTAGTAAATTTGTGTTAGTACTTTTTGATAATATACTAATCTATAGCAAGTCTTGGAAGGATCATGTTGAACATGTTGACAGGGTGCTACAACTATTGGAGGAGAAACAATTATATGCAAAAAGCTCCAAATGTTTCTTTGGAGTACAAGAGGTGGAATATCTGGGTCATATTGTATCTCACAAAGGTGCTAAGGTAGACCCTAGCAAAATTAAAGGCATTAAGGAATGGAAAATCCCGACATCCATAAAGCATCTGCGAGGATTTCTCTGGCTGACAGGGTATTATCACAAGTTTGTTAAGAATTATGGGAGAATAGTAGCACCTCTAACAACATTATTGAAGAAAGATGCATTTTCATGGACTCCAGAAGCAACAAAGGCCTTTGAACATCTTAAAGAGGCAATGTACCAAGCACTGGTATTAGCTACACTGAACTTCACAAGAACCTTCATTGTGGAATGTGATGTTTGAGGAAATGGAATTGGTGTTGTTTTAATGCAATATGAAAGACCCCTTGCTTTCAAAAGTCATCCAGTCAAAGGAAAGTATTTACAAAAAAGCTATTTACGAGAAGGAAATGTTGGCAATACTACATGCACTTAAGAAATGGTGATCCAACCTAATGGGAATACACTTCAAGGTAAAAATGGATGATGATAGTCTTAAATACTTTTTAGAACCAAGATTATCCTCTAAAGAGCAACAAAAATGGGTTACAAAGATGTTGGGTTATGACTTTGAAATCATCTACAAAAAAGGGAAGCAAAATGTTGTGGCAGATGCACTCTCAAGAAAGGATGAGGATGTGGAAGCATTGTTGTGTGCCATTTCTATTATAAAACCGGATTGGATAAATGAAGCAAGAGAGGAATGGAAGAATGATGAAAAAGTGCCGGCACTCATTCAAAGGATACAAAAAGATCCTAATACATCTGATACATTTAGCTGGAAGAATGATTCATTATGGTACAAAGATCGCTTATACCTATGTAAGAATTCCCAACTCAAACAAAAGATTCTTATGGAATTGCACACTTATCCCTTAGGAAGGCACTAAGGATTTTTAAAAACTTACCACAGGGTTAGGAAGGAATTTTTTTGGGATGGCCTTAAATCGGATATTCCATAGTACCAAAAGATTGGTACTATGGCATACAAATTGGAGCTTCCTACAGCTTCCCGAGTGCACCCAGTTTTCCATGTTTCATGTTTAAATAAGGTTATAGGTGACAAGCTCCCAGTTCAAACAATATTGCCAGAACTTGATGAGGAAGGAAAAATCATATTGCAATCGGAAGAAGTCATAGAAACAAGAACTTGACAACTACGAAATTGATCAATTTCAGAGTATATTATCAAGTGGAAGAACTTATCCACTAAATATTCCACATTGGAGGATGAGAATTTTATACAGAATCATCTAGAACTACTCAATCATTGAGGACAACGCTTTTCTGAAGGAGAGGGGCATGTTATGCCCCTATAATACTACTGACTCCCCCATTACTATTCTCATTATATCCCTTGTTGTTATTATTGTGCCCCTATTGTCATTGTATCCTTAATGTTATTATTGTTATGTCAACTTGATTATATTGTGACCCCTTAGACTCCTATATATGCAAGGGAGGTTTAGTCATTAGTATCATCCAATAATTTTTCATTTTTGTAATGTAAAGGAGGTTGCCCCCTCGAAGAGGCTTATTTATAAGGCATTCATCTATCTTTTCTATCTTTTTGTGAGCTAGTTTCATAACAGAGTTTGACCAGATGCAATTATATATGAAAAATATGTAACAAATCCATGACAAATTCTTGTGAATCATATATGTGACTGGATAGCCATTTTATTAAAAGTAAAGGAAAACAAAGTGAAAAGTATATGGGTCACACGCAGGACCCATGGAGTCCTTCAGTTTTGAATATAAATATATAATAATGATTTAAAATGTGATATTATTAAATATTAATTCATAGCCTTTATAGAAGCAGTAGTGACCAAAGGTCTAGACCGAAAAGGCCTTTTATAAACCTTTTAAGCAATAGTCAGTCGAACCCTAACAAGCTCTCTCTAAACAATATAAACAAACACATATCACTAAAATTAAAACTCTAAGAGCTTGTGATGAAGTCCATATGTAAGCGCCCAGTTTAGCCACCCAAGATAAGATGAGGTACCAGAGATAGTTTTGACCTATAGGGTAAAATTTTGGAATCAAAATGTTGAAAACCTCAAACTTATAAGATATTGTAACTTCAACATTTATCCAACAAGTTCCATGGTTTCAACTTAAAAGCAAACATGGAACAACTTATTTTAGAACTTTGTTAAAGGAAATGAGAAGTTATGAACACATTGGGAGAGAATCATATCAAACCCTAGCTACTTGTAGAGATAGTCTACACTGTTGAATACAAAGGAATTGAAGGGTTCAATATTCAAACTTTATAATAAGCCACGAGAAAAAAAATAACTGTATGCCCAAATTTGGGATTGATCAAAGTGAACCTTAGCTATTATTACTTGATCGAGATCCAATAATTATTCTCCAAGAGAGACTTGCAGACACAATTGGAGCCACTTTTAAATATTTATAATTATATTAACCAAAATTCATACCAAAATATTGAAAGAATTGGACAAATAAATTGAGATATAAAAGCACCAATCGTAACAAAGGGTTCTAAACCTGAATTTCAATAGTAAGTAGACATACCACAAAAATTTCATCATATTCTAGAAGTTCAAAAAATAGAAAGACCAAGGAAGATATATGATATCTATTACTTGCTAATATGAAAGACTTGGAAACAGAAACACCAAATTACAACTATACCGAGTGACCACATTTTACAGCAAAAAAGAAGGGAGTATAAAAATTTAAATGTTTTGCCTAGCAATCAGTGTAGAGGAAAATCCAAATTCTCCTTTGCAATTCTACATGCGAAGAAGTTAGGATTTTAAAGAGGAAAATGAAATCACCATGAGAAACCTCAAAGGACCGTAAATGTGCAAAAACTTACATGTAAGTTAAGTTTCCAACCACAACAATGACTCATGGAGTCGAGCATGAAGAGAATTCTGAACACACAAGGAAATTAGCTCTCACCTATGACCATAGTCATGAGAATTAGTACAAAAGAGAATAAATATCAAGTAGAGACGCATATAAACTTAAAAATGGAATCATAATTGCAAACCAACCGAAGACAAAATGTTACCTTTATAATGTTCTCACAGAGCATAATCTTCATTGAAATTACTTTGGTAAAATGATGAGCTTGAGGTTGGAGATATATGAAACACCTGGACGGTCCAAAATTCTCACATACCTTACCAACATGCAGAGTGGCACTTGGAAAATATAAAGAATGAAATGAGTTTTTAATTCGGATGAAGGATTTTGGCAAAAACATTAAGAATTGAAGCATTGTTGGATCAACTCATTTCATCACAGCTGCTTGTAATCTTACACCATGTGAAACCCACGTGAAAGGTGTGATGTGGTCTGTAGACCTAGAAATAGGTGCACCCATGGAATGGAATGATATAATACATCCTACGTCATTATATGAATAATGAGGTGAAAGGTATAATAATATACGAATTGACACATTTAAATCCACATACAATATATATATATGAGCCATAAATTAAGACTTGGAGTCATATGTATAATTGTTGTAATGTATTCATAATAGAATGAAGGGGTGATTTAGAGTGTGAATTGTTAAGGGTTTGAATTTCCATGGTATATGGCAAGGGACCAAATTTTATGCTATAAATGAGGAAACATTTAAATGTAAGGGTTGTCAATATAAATTTGGTATAATAGGTTGAAATTATGATTTTTTATAATAGATTGAAATTATAACCAAAGGGTCAAGGTCTTAGAAGTCAAAATGACTATGTAATGGAAGTGAAATTATGGGATGCAAATTAATAAAGTTAATAAACAAAGGACGTGTGTATACTCTTTTAAAAATACAAAGACTTAAAGCAATTATTCATATAGCCATTGGGGTCAATATGGAAACCAATAGCTGAAGGAAACCCACCAGATCTTAATGACTTTTGAAAAGAAAAAAAGTTTGTGAACTTTGATGATGATAGATAACACAATAACGTTCATCTAAAGAATGAAGCACTATATTGAATGTATGAGTTAAAATGAAGACAAGGAAAATTATTGTAGTACTATAGTAAATATATTTATTTTAGCTATGGATTGAGGTATGTTACACCCCATATCCTCTCAGAACTAAAACATTTGAATGGATATTGACACTTACCCTCTACTACTAGTAAAAGGCTTATACACTACCATTGGATTCAGGAAATATTTTTTGTTATAGCCCATGCAGAGGAGGAAACCTCAAAAACACAAGAATGCTCAATAAGGAAAAATATTGAAACAAACCTACACATCTAAATGACTTAAATTTTCTAAGCGATATCTCAATCCTCTTCTCAAATGCCTCTACCAAATTTGTTTCCATTCTTGGGTATCCTAAGAACTTTTAGATGCCACTACCAAATTCGCCCCTAGAAGGCTAGAAAAACAATTTTTTGGAAGTGTGTTTTGAGGTGAAAAACAACGTTTATAATAATGAGAAGCAATCAGAAAAAAAATAAAAAAAAATAAATAAAAATAAAAATAAAATAAAAAAAAAATAAAAATAAAATAAAAAAAAAATTAGGTATTTTAGTTCGGTGCCAACATGGTGAAGCTATTAGGATGTTGATGGGATTAGATATTTTGGTTGAAAGGGTACATCCAGGAGTTGAGCCTCGTAGACTATACTAGGCTCCTGTATTTTGTTAATGTGGATTGCAGTAGATGTGGCACAGGTATTGACAAGGTATTATAAGAGAATGTGTATAGACATGTATGATGTACTTAGTATCCATGGTAAATTCGTTGGTGGTGAGAGTCGAGAGACCCCATGAAACACACATGTGTCGTAGTTTTAGAGCCTGAATATAAAGTTGTTTCCCACTTTGCCATTTTGGCTCTATAACTGAATGTATAAGTCAAATATATCAATCTCAACAATTTAACGTTGTGTTAAACCCTAACTCACCTTTTTACCTAGAATTGAAAGGTGTGCAATGGACACTCACGACAAAAAAAAAAAATATTTGTCTCTAGATTTTTAGTTGATTTTTATTTTACATCCTTCACTTTCACTGATTGATTAAGTGATTGATCGAAATTTCCTCAACTTCTCATTGCATTGACGATTTTACCAAAGGATCTATGGCCAAACTCAGCGCCTCTATGGATTTTATTTTAGTAGGGTTTGTAGCTTGATCAATAGAAAGCGTTAGGGGCGTTGACAGTTTAAGATATGTAGTGTCTTTTTTTGTTTCTCTTATGGACATATTTATCAGTTTAGCACTTGGTAGAGAGCCTGTGGATATAATGCAATGGAAGGATAATATTTGAGGAAGCATCATCTTTCTTTGGTCATGGGAGGAGAAAATATCAAGCTACTTTTCTTTCACATAACCTTAATCAACTTCAATATAATTTAACATTATTTTGACAAATAATCTCTTATTGTCAATAATTATTGTTGAGAGATCCTTCAAAACACAGTTTCCAAGTATCTTAATTTCAAGCTTTTGATATTCTTAGCTATGATGGTACCATTTTATTATTGAGTTGTTATGAACATGGATCTAATTGGTGATGTATTATGATCACTAAATACTTTAATACATTCCATGGTTGATGGGATGGTAAAATTAAACAAGGATAAATTTGTTGACATTAGGATTTTTCTATAAAATGCACAAGAAAAAATAGAATTTTTGCAGCTTGAGTCCCAACTACAACGAGATAGGTTACAATGTACTCATCATTTTCAACTTGTGTTTATTGATAACATGCATATATTTGGGTCTAAAGTTGACTCCCATCACAAACTAGTAATTTATTATATTTTTGAGCACATCTTAGTAGGACATTTGCATGTAGATGTAGAAAATCAGTTTACACTTCCCAAGCCCATCATCAGACCATGGGAAGAAGCTGTCAACAAAAAAAACAAAAAACCAGCCTTAGATATAGAGAAAACGTGTCCTATCATATTTGAAATTACTCCAAGAACATTCAGATTTAAAGTTTGTATTTATTCAAGGTGGTTCATATTCACTTTCTCCAGATCCTACTATTCTTCCACAACAACAAATGTCAAATGTCAGCATTGTGATAGACTTTGCCATATGAAATATCATTGTTTTTATCTTCACATGTGTCATAATTTTAATATGCACACTTATCATTCAAATAGATCCATCATAAACAACCCTCCTACAAGATGAAAGATTCATCTTGGATAGATTTCCTCTTGGAAATGGGCTTCAACATCCAAAAAGATATTTCACTCATACCACAGGACTTGTTCTTGAGCATTGAAATGTATTGCAGCTGAGATATATTCATATTCTCAACTTTTATGTGAGGGGGAGATCTATTTTCATTTACAAGCTTCAAAGATAAATGAATTGATCTTCAGCCACAACCCAAACCTATTGCCTGAGCCTAGAGCCAGAGTGAGACATACCCACATTTAGAGTTGTAGTCAAAGACAGAGAAGCCCCTAAGTATGCCTTTAGTTTGAGTCTTTCCCTAAACCACCAAATTTTGAGACCTCAATGGTCTCCCTTTTTAGATAAGGTCGAGACCTCAGTGGTCTCCCTTTTTAGAACACTTCCTCTATTAGAAGACTTCAACTTCTAACCAAATTTGGAAGAGTTCCATGAACAACATAAGCATTCCTGGTTAAGACCCAAAGGTATCCTTTTTCATAACAATAGGGAGAACTTACTATAGTAGAATACTTCAAGTTCTAATAATATTTGGAACTATTATAGGAACTACACTAAGCTTTCATGCTTTGGTTTTCATCCTTAAACCACCACCAGTTGAGGTCATGAGTTCTCCCTCCTTATACAATCATCTCAGAGAGCACATTTAGCCTATTGATGTCATAAATTGTTGTATGTTTTTATTACATATCCATTCTTTGACTCATATATACCCCTTCAACTTGGGGGGGGAATGTTGGACAACTAATTCGTTAAGGGTTTTGGGTGTAGAATGTGAATAGTCAATGGAGTCCAAGAGCCACTTGGTATATGAAAACCAAGGGTCATATGATATTGTATAAATGTATATCATTGTGAATAAATTAATCTCTTGGTCATATTTCATATCTTGTCTATCATTTTCATGTGTGTTTAAAAAATTAACATCAACCAAATCCTTTCCCTATTACTTGTTCATATGTTGTCATGAAAGAGATCCTTCTACCTACATACAATTACTTCATCAACTTTGGATTCAACAAATAATGATCTTGAAGAAGTTTTTACCAAAGGATAAGATATAAGTAGTCAAACCAAATCAAGGTCCTTCTTGACCTCTTCTACATCTTGTAGACTTAATCCTTGTATTGATAGAGAATGCCTCTCTGTTATACCATCTCAAGCCAAATTTGCAATATCATGCTATAAGACCTTCATTGTCACATATGTAACATTAAATACTTGGCTTCAATATTTGTGGATATGGATTGGGAAATATCCTAATTTGATCCACATGCCTCCATAAAGCTACTTTATCAATTCCTCTACATCTCATAACATCATAGGACCTGCAATCCTATGCTTTGTGGCCAAATTTTGTACATAGAAAACAATAACCAATCAAATTACTTTGATACTAGGATGTAGAAGGAAATATTGACCGCATAGCATTATTCCTTAGAGGATCCATGTTCCTTTCCTGATTTTCAATACCTACGTCGTTATTTCTTATGGATTATTTGTGAGTAGAAATATTGATTTGATGTTCTTCAACACTTTCTTTTTTTCGACTTATAGGTCCTTTCTGTTTATTCTAGTTTCTTGCATTATGCTCCTTTCTAGAATTGTTTGGAGAATCATTGAAATGAACATTCTTGGTCAAGTGCATAACTTAGTTTTGATATTTAAAAGAAGTACTACTAGAAGCTATGAATTTTCAGTCAAGCTTCATGAGATGATATCCATTTGATGACCTTGAGGGGCCATCGGGTACGACACAATGTTCTTGAGAATTGAGACCTGTCTTAATGAGAGGAGACCTATGCATGCTAAGAATGCAATCTAGGGGTTTGATCCCTTCGTGGAACTTATATTTGAGATACTTCAACTATTATATCAAGAGGACAACCTCTTCTCCTTTTCATTTAAACATTTGAAAAGAAACTCCTTTACTCTTTTCACTTATTTTATATTGACTTTGAGAGAAAGAATGACACCTCCATTTAGGTATTTTTTGTTAAAACTATTGCGTCAACTGACCTTCCTTATTTTTGAAAATCCTTATTCCCTTTAGTTAACTTCTAAGTTCTCCATCATAGTCTATTATTTCTTAATAAACTTCATTCTCGACAATGAATAATATCTCACACCTTTCTTCATCAATCATACTCACATTGATTTCTTTCTTACTTTTTTCTTTTGAGTAGAAATTATTTTTCTTATTAGCTTGCTTCATCTTTTGATTCTTAGATATGAAACTTGACACATAATTACTACCATTAATCTTAACACATGTACATTTAGATAGATAACGACCTATCCTTCCACTTTCAAGGCACTTAAAAATAATCTTACCTTTGAGCTTTTTGCTTCCTCCTTTTATCTTTCAAACAAACCTAACTTCTTATCCATTGGAGTTAGAGTCTACTTGATGTTATTTAATTTTATCTTCTTTGGCAACCTTAAAATATTATTACTTGACTCCTAATTTATCCTCCTTAATTATTAGCTCATAGGTTAAGATAGTTCCATCAGGAATATTGATGGTCATCTTACTACTAATTATGATATTACTTCAAGGGTTAACACTTTAGGATTGAATCTTGACAGAAGGGATCCTAATTTTTTTCAGACAATAGAGTTATAGTTGACTTCTTACTTGAGACTTGTAAGGGAGTTGACAATATTTTATACTCAAAGGAAATACGAAGAAATATCCTCATCTTCTACCATCCTCAAACTTTTCAATTGACCCCTGAGATTTTGTAGCCCAACTTATTTAACATTCACATTCCCTTCATAACAAACTTTGAGATTATTCTCTAACATCCCTCATTGATTTACCATGTAAAAAAAAATATAAAGCCAAGGTCATGGGACGCATATTCCAAGTTTAATGGTGGGAAAAACATCTTGGTGGGTGTCACTTTCAATTTATTATGGACAAGGAAATTGGTAAAGGCATTGACAAAGGAAAAATGGAAATTAAATGGCATTTTATTTTTGAAATATAGGAAAATATGATAAAAGGAAAGTAAAAGTTCATAGATTTGCATGAGAGGGAAATTGAAGGAAAAATGATGAAAAATGAAGAAACATAGGCTTCAATGATAAAAAGGATTTTGAGGATCAGTTCACAACCTTTTTTTATTTTTATCTTAGAGCTCTCTTCTATTCTCTCACTCTCTGATACTCTTGAACACTTCGATTTTTCTTGGAGCATTCTTGGAGCACTTTAGTATTCACTGGGATTTGGAGAAACAAGGTAAAGGAAAGTAGGAAAGTACAAGGGAAAAGGTGGATTAGTGGCTATAGTTGGATTTCTTTATAGATGTCGAGTTTCATGTATGATTTCCTTTCTAGTTTTGGCATGGATGGGATATGATTGTGGTTTCTTGGCTATGTGATGTCATTGGCATGGAGGTTTTCCTAGATTGGCAGTGGGTTTAGACTTTCCATGGAATTTCCTAGATAGTTATGGTGTTGTGGGTTTTTCCACTTGATTTTTTTAGTTGGTTCTTAAGTTTCTTATTGATGTGGGTTAATTTACTAGTTCCTGGAGCCATTCGTTGGAACAAACACCCTAGAATATCCTGCAACATCTTGGTTTGAGTTACTAGTCCTAGAGCATGGGTTGGGACAAATGCTATGGAGGCCTTATTGGGTTGAGTTACTAGTCTCTGGATTTGGGTTTGGAAATACTCTGGAGCCCTAGAAGGCTATGGGTTGATTTATTATTTCTTGAAGCCACTGTTGGAAAAAATGCTCTGAAGCCTTAAGAAAATTGGGTGGAGACTGATCTTGTTGGTGTTGGTGATGTTCGATTATCAGGTGGAGTCATTGGTTGAGAGTTGAGGTAGTTTGGCTTCTGGAAGCTTTCGTTTAGTTTTTTCTTGGTTTATTCAATGAGAACCCATATTTATGCTTGCAATATGGTGTAGGGGTGATTGGTTGAATGAAATATTTGGTTTAGCCTAATCTATGGTCGTGTGGTACAAGGAAGTCCCTAACATGGTTTTCACTTTCATATGTTAATACGAGGTATTTTATATCATGATATATGAGCATATGTATTGATTATTTTGGTGATATTATGGTTGAGTTTCCATGGCTTATATCTTGGTTATTTTATGGTTATATGATAGTTATATGATGTATATTGTATATCGCTCTTGACATGTTTGATGAATATATGAATGGTTAATGAATGCATGGACTAATAAGTATTGTTATAGCTATGTGGGTAGGGAATATGGCCTTCTTGGTGGTTCATAGGTAAATCTCAAAAATATTATGATCATATCTGCATTCATGTCCTGTAGGTTAAGTGTTCCCATGTTTTTCATGAAATGCCTAGTATGTTTTAGTTAGTCTTGGCCAATTTTTGAGTCGAGATTGAAGTTTTTGACTTTTTTCCATGCTTGACATGATTCTAGAAAGTCTCAATCAATTATGAGCAGTGATCTAAAGGTAGTCTCGAAAAAGTGGCACTGATCCCCATACTGCATGCTCATAACTGAAGAATTTGCGTCATAACTACACCCAGGTAGGTTTGTGCATGTGGTTGGAGGCCTTCAACTACTTAGAGGCCTTTCCATGCATGAAGTTGGGGGTTAAAGGGTGTTGAAAGGAGCCCTAGCTTAAGGTTTGGCCACCTGGGGTGTTTGTTAAGCCCCTTAGTAACCCATAGCCCTTGTAGGATATGATGAGTTGTCAATTTTTTGTCATTAGTCAACCCTAACTCCTTAATTAGATCTAGGATGTCTGGTCATGTCATAGTATCTCCTCCTCTCATGTTTACCATGGCAGGCCGATGAAACTAGGTAAATTTGGGAGAGGTGGTTACATATTGGTATCAAAGCCCACAAATTCAAACACATAGACTAGATGGGAGGGACATTCATGTCATACATGCATAGTAGGTCAGGCGTGCATCATGGTGGTCATTGTATGTATTCTATATCATCATGATGTTGATATGTCAGTTGAGATTGAGCAGGAGAAGGAGATTATTAGAGTAAGGTTGCAGCACTAGACCTGGGTGTAAAAGTAGATTCTCATACAGTTTTGTAGGATGACATGCACGTATGATGGATAATGGTTTTTATATTCGTTATGGTTTATACATGCTTGTTATTATATTGTTGTTGTGGTTACATACATAGGAGATGCTAGTTAATCATTGTAGTCATATCCACATGCGTCCGATAGTCATGCATGGTAGTTAACTAGTTGTTATATTCATTGCAATCATATGCATGATAATTATGGTCATTGTAGCTAGTATATTGATGTTATTATGTACGATGCTAATATGGATTGACATGTGAAAATGGTTATGGTTACGGTATTCAGGTATGAATCGATGTACCTCTCATATTGTGTCGTACTAATATGGACTGAATTACGCAAATATGATAGCCTCCCCTAAGATACATTGAGCTATAAGTTTGATTATGTGATCTATTTTGTTATCTAGCATGCATGTATAGGTTATTTTAATGTTTTATTAATTTAGTAATATGATTATGTGTCTATAAGATTGCATGAAGGAATGATATTGTTTTTACGAAAAAAGGTAAAGAAAGGAATTGAGTGAGAATTCCTTTGGATAGGTTTGGAAACCACAATTTCAAATGAATGAGGACTTTGCATGAATACAGAAAGCTTTCTTAACTTTGATTTTATTTGACATTATGTCGATATGTGATATATTAATGAACATGTAGTTGACAGGTATAATAGCTAGTTTCCAATTATGGATGGACTCATCAAGGAATTAAAGTCCCTTGAGAGATGAGATATGTATGCATTCCTCTATGAGTCAACGTGTCATGTACATGTTGTCACAGCTACATCACTTTCCAAAAAAAATCACAACATTTGAATTTTGGAGCCTACTTCATTGTCATATCAAGTGTCACCTGATTTGTCAACCGTCATTCAAGATTATTTATATGTTATAAGTGTTCTTTAATTTTCTTAAGTGCCATCATATTGATTAGAAAATATCTAGGTACATTTCATGGTCGTAATGTTTTTGTGTTCTCAAATGACAATTTTGGTTCGTAGTCGCACACACTCCACTAGTAGTACTTGGGTAACATGTAGAAAGTGGTGTTTTGATGTATATTCATTGTTGGTAAAGCTTGTCTAATTTTTCTCCATGATTTAGTGTGCATCATTCTTGGTTCTATGTCTAAACTCATATTGTTCACTAGGATTGCCTTATCACCCAGACTTGGACAAATTTTGGTTGTGAAGCCAACCCATTAAGGACAAAAGTACACAATCACACTCCGAAGTCGTTATCAGAGATTCTTCATTATTTTAAAGTGCACCATGTGCCCTCCTTAAGAGTATTCCTTAAGAGTATGATAGTCAGTTGGATTGGTTAGTTCCACTCGGATAAATGGATGATGATGAAAACATTCATGAGAAATGTAATAGGAAACGTAAGGTGAATGGATTTTAGGAGTTGGATTCCTTGGCTATGTTGGTAAATTTTGTTCTCAATGTTGTGCATGATACACATAGATAAAGTAAGTATTATTAAGCTTGAAATTATGATATCAGGTAAATATATTCTGATGATGATTATGTTGATGTGTATATATGCATACATCTATGTACATATGTTGTTGTCTGACAGGTTCGCTAGGGATCATAATTGTTTTATTCGAATGTTTATATGTATATACGTATTTAGGTATGCCTTTGTTTGACAGGGGGATTATATATCATGATTGTTTTATGATAACTTTTATATGTATATATGCATGTATGTATGTCATTTTCTGATAGGGTCGTTACGAATCATTCTTGTGGAGGAATGATTGTTTATACTAATGAATGGCATAAAGGGGTTCCTAGTTTCTGAGTGATCAAGTGGCTAGAGTAGCCCTGAAAAATATATGAGGTCAGTATCATGTGAATATGAATTTATATTATGTGCTTATACTATTCTTATGTTTATTTTATGGATAGATAATGTTGAGGGATACATCAGCAAAATGAAAGTAGTTTGATTTGTGCCATGTTGGGACAAGCATGGATAATGTAAGGACACTAAAATAAAGGTTTCTTGGTAGAGACAGTTGTCATAAAACTTTGATCACTACTAAGAGAGGGGTCAGCAAATCAGTAGTGTGTCTTATTACCAAATTTTCCTTTTATTTATTTTTACTGAATCACAACTTATGGGAAACTTGACATTGATCATGTAAGTAAGTGATAAAGATATAAACATATAAAAATCATGATATAAAATAAAACCATAAAAGCACAATCATAAGATCATCATCACACATGAGACACAAGATTTCTCGTGGCAACACTTCCGGGTGAAAAACCATCCTTGTTGTTGTTTCTCTGCTCTGAATCTCTATTATGTCAAACAATTTTTCTTTTACATAGTTAGCTTACTTCAATCATCCTAGAGACTCAACCTCATACAATAGGCCAAGAAAAATAAACCTTGAGACTTGATTATACTAATCATCTCATAAGACTTTGTTCTCTCATGGATCTACACACTACCATCCGCTGAAGGACACCACGATCAATGATCCTTTCCCAACTCCGATTGGATTGTCCAACTTTGATTGGATGGAGAACTATTCCTTTCACTGAAGGTTCAATATAAGTGCTCCATTCACATGATGTCAATGCTCCTCTACACTATGATGACCTCATTTCATCTATTTTCAAATCAGATCCAAGATGTTATGCTCAACAATAATTCAACTCTATAATCCAAATCTTACCAGCAATACACCATCAATAAACCAAACAAAAATACCACCACAAAAATGATATCAACTCAAGAAAATTAGTTAATCAAATGGAACTATCCATAATACAATCAGTCAACAACATAAAAACTATTACATGCCCTCCAAAGAAAGACTCCACTAAAACAAACTCAAAACTGATCTGAATATTGATGCCTTTCTTCAGCAATTTAATCCATTCACTACCATTTTCACTAATGAACTAAAGCATCTAATATCTCAATCAAATATTAATAATTCCTCTACTATGAAACCTTCTCTAACTTACTCTCATACTCAACAAACAAATACTCAACTCCATAAAGATGTATATAAAATATGAAGGGCGAAATTCATCTTGGACTCAGGATCAGGAGTGCACAAATTTGAAAAAATCAATACTCAACCATCACTACTTATGCACTAAATTCATTCACACCCTTTGGAGGACTTAATCAAATACTTATGACCTTTACCAAATTTTCATCTAGAAACCTATAGGAATTTTCATGTCGAATTTCATCCAATTTGTGTGAGTAATGCAGAGAAATTTTCATGAAAAAGCCTCAATCATAGGCACAACACTAGCTAATTTTGATTGGAACCCTTTAGTTGCATGCACAAGCTTTCCAAATTTTTACAAGAGCCTCTCAGTCACATGCATAAGCTTGCATGAGAGTAATTGGGGTAGAGCTTAATGAAAAACAACAAAACCTCAGCTCAGAACCTCTACCACCTGCTAGATGCTCTTCTTCAGCATTTGGACTCACCTCCAAACCTCTTCTAAGTCCTTTGAGACCTATAAAGATAGATCAAACTAGTATCCTAAGTGCCACTACCAAATTGACAGAAATTGCAAACAAATAAGGTTGGAAAGAGTACCAAAAAGTCCTCCACTCTCCTTGTTAGCTACACAAGCTACAACACATATGAACACACTTTGTAGCACCTCTAAAACATCGTCATTAGATCATAACACTACTTCAACAAGTCATAAGCATCCTACCAATCTCATCAATATGAAGGACATCTCCATCACACGTAGCAGCATATCCAATGTCTCCAATTGTTGTAGAAGCATCTCCAATACTTGTATCAACAACTCCAACTATAGAAGAAATAAAAATGCCTAAATCATGTCAACATAAGCGATCACTCATCAAAGGCCAACATGAAGTATGGAGATCAATGTCAATATATCCAACTCAACTAGTTGCAATCCAGCAAACATATCCATCCCAAAACACCTGCATGACATGCTACAAGGTTAAGATGAATGCCAACACACACAAGCTACAACTACACAAGCCATAATTCCAACAATATCCCCATTTAGCATTGATGGTCACCTCACACAACCTCCAAATCAAACTTCACTTCTATCACTCCCCCTTTGACATCAATAGCAAAGGATCGACTCGACATGATGAAGCAACAAGAAAACATGTATATGTATTGAAGCACGTGACCTCCTCATCGCTAAAAAATAATGTTTATCAACAATCATCCATGCCTCCATATCCATAGAAAGTAGCATATGAACGAAGCAACTTTTGAAGCAACATGTCACCAAATATCCATGCTTTGACATAAGTAGCGACAAGAAGTATAAAATCCAATCAACCTCTAGAAACAACAACAACATGGCAACATGAGACAACCATACAAGTATCATATTCAACAACATACAACAATATACACATAATATGCACAACAAGGCATCAACCAACATCTCCATAGCAACTACATGAGAACAACCACCAAACATCTATGAACATAACATGAGGCCAAGAACCCTAACAGAAATAACATAGCACGAGGCGCATCATAAACACCTCCAAGTTGACCATGATACCAACTTTGAATGGCTAAAATATACAAGAGAAGATAGATGCTCCCCCTAAACCGCACCATCTCCAACATCAATCCATGTTTTAGTGAACCATTTCTGTTGCAAACAATGTTTCCTTTTAACAAATAGAAGCACCATATGGACAAAGACTCCAGATGACTAGGACTAAATGATGTATAAAATTATACATACATTGTTGTAACAATGACATAAAACCTCATACATGACCAGTATATCACCTCATGACTCATGACCAAATGACCCAATGATACATACAATACAAGTACATGTCTTCATGAGCATATTTACATGGATATTAAAATGAAGTACATAGCTACTAAGATCATCTCCTATGATCAAATGGATGACATATATGACATGTCATAATTGATATAACATCATTAGCCCATAAATGGGGTTGCCAGAAGACTACATAAACTTTCCTATCACCATGACAACTTGGTATACTAATAATTGCACCCTCTATCAACTTGAAAAGATGAATTCATAATAAATACATGGTTGTAGTAAATTGCCACAGTATGCATGTCATTGCTACATTGTCCCCATGTTAGGATAGCTAAAGTATGATCTACGAATGCATCAACATAGATAATATACATGTCTTTGTTGGCATTATGACTCAGATTTGACACAGGTGTTGTCCTTGATGGAAACTCACTTAGATGTCAGAGTACAGTTCAGCAGGTTAACAACTCAGAGTTACAGATCAGACTTCATAGAATGAGGAAAGATAAGTATACGTAGGTTCACCTTGACAAAGTAGCGTATACGCATAGGTTTATAGATCAAAAAGTGTGTATAATGTACACATGCAGTTTCACAGAAGGAAAGGCGCATACATGTTGGAAATCCAAGTTTTGGTCCGTGGCATTTGGCCCCTGGTATTTTGATCCATGGTATTGGTCCAAAGTATCTGGTCTGAAGTATTGATCCTAGGTATTTGGTCCAAGGTATTGGTCCTAAGTGGTTTTGGACCATGGTATTGAGAAAGGCCTAACACTATATAAGGAGAAGAAGATCATTAGCCCAAAGGAGTCAAGCATTGAATACCTGATGATGAGTAACATCTAGTGCATAGGTTATTGGATTATGGTGCATAACAGGATCTGAACCAAGGCTTAGCTCTTGATGAAAGATAAGATCTAATGAGGGGTACAGACCTTAAGGCTTGAAGTGAAGTATCTTTATGTGGTTTGATCATAACTGGCGTATGTTGTAGTCTGTAAATATGATGATGTGGGTATAACTAAAGTCTGGAATTGTTGTAATGCATAAATCATCATTTACAGATCTCTACACAGGTTCACTTTAGAAAAGGCGTGTATACACCTGGTTTTGCATATCAAAACACCGTATACATCTTAAGTTTAATTTGCATATTTGTATGCAGGTTCGCCTTGAGAAAGGTGTGTATGCACGCAGGTTCCACACAGGGAAGTAGCGTATAACTTGTAAAATATGGTTTGGCTGCCTCTATTTACCGTTGCAGTGTTCTGGGTTCTGGTTTGGGTTTCGGTTACAGTATTATGAAAGATCTGATTGAAGGGTTGTCAAAGTGGTTGATTGGTTTAGTTGTGAAAAGGAGATTGGTTGATGCAGATATATTTTGATTGAATGATGTTATTGGTGGATCTAGTCTGAAAATTTATGAAATGTGGTCCTTGGAAGAAAAGAGAAGCTTGTAGCCTTCTGTAGGCCAGCCCCTACGTACTAGTAAACATATCAGCTAGTACAAGAGATAGGGGCCTGTATTTGCCTTCCAGGAGAAGCTGGAGAACGAGAAGAGGTTGTAGCCTGCTGCAGGTAGAAGCCTGTGTACTAGTATAAGTTTGCACCAATACAAAAATTGTAAAAGGAATTTTCTTATTATTAAGAAGATAGAGATGATTGCAATAGGTGGTTTTCACCCACATTGGGTTTCCACCTTATATCTTGTGTTCATATGTGTGATTTTCTATTCTATTTTTACTGCACCTAGTTACTATTTATATGGCTCTGATATGTTAGTGTCCATATCTTCATCCCTCCATCAGTGATCAAAATACTCTTGTTGCATTGCATGTTAGGTCTCTCATCTGATCATTTTCATTCCATTAGGATCATGGACCATCTGATGTAGTGGCATATTATCAATTTTCCCTAATGATCTTTACTTGCTGGCCCATTTTCATACATTCAGATCATTTACAAACATTTTCTGCCATTATAGCTGCAAAAGTCATTTTTAGGGTTTTAACTCGCATTAGGTCTAGGGTTTTGTCAATAAGGTCTTGTAAAAGCTCAATAATGGTCAGCAGGCACATGAGGAGGTCAAATAAATTCTCATAAACAAAAATTTCAATAATCACATGCTCAGTGATGGATTTTTCCTCAAAACCCTATTTTGAGGAAAAACAAAGTTTTTATATTTTATGTACAAAATTTCATTTAATTTCATTTTTCCTGTATGTACTAATTCTAAGATGTAGCCCTAGTCACCTTGCTAAGCTCCTACATTCCAGCTCCTACAAAAAGTCAAAAAAGTCAAAGCATTTAGTCCATCAAAGGCAAAAAGCAGTCAAAATGCCAAAACGGAGTTTTAATGACAAAGTGTAATCCTAACATTAGAAAGCGGGGTTCCTTTTAAGTGAAATATTAAAGTGATGGGTATATATAGTAATTTTCATGTTGAAGACATCATTTGTGTTGAAAGAAAGAGTGAACAAGAGCCAAATCACGATTTGAGGCCGAAGGAGTGAATTTGCAGCAAAATTGTGAAAACATTTTAGGCGCAACACACCTGGGTTTAGTCGCGGCGCATCTGGCCAGCACAGTGCACGTAGTGCAAGAAATACACTGAAATTTACAAAGGCACGATGCACCTAAGTGGCACGGTGCACCTATTTGTGGGCGTGGCGCACCTGCCTTCAAAGTCCGAAACTCATCCAAATCGCCTCCTCCAAGCTCCAAACTTGCAAATTCTTCATTCCACAAGTAAGTTAATAATCCCAATAGCCATTGTGAGGGTTCTTCATAAGCTTTTGTGGTGTTTCAATAGGTAAAAAACAAAACCCTAGCTCCTTTCACAGTCAATTGAAGAAAAGTTGCCTAGGGTTTGCGAAATTACAACTTTTTTTGTCTAATTCCCATCCCTCATTTTCATTTTCCTCTCACTACACTTCACTCATATCACTTTCCCTCTCCTCTCCCATTCACACTCACCTATCCCCTTATTCCTAAAACTAAAAACCCTAATCCCTAATCCCACTACTCCTCAACCCAATTAACCTCCCTAAGCCCTAATCCTTATTCCCCAAACCCTGCCATTCCCAAAGACCCTACAGTCATCACAAAACATCCACATTCACAGTCCCCATCATCAAATCCCTATCATTTAGCAGCAAATACCTATTGTTCCTATAAGATCTCTTCATACTCATCAAAGAAACATCAAACAATGGCAAACATGGAGTCAGATTCATTTTATGGCAGAAATGAGGAAACAGTAAGTGATTCCTCCAAAGAAATTCATGCACCAAGGAGACCTCACAAGAGAGGTAAACATATCCAGGAGGAGCCCACTACACTTACTAAGTTGTTGGCTTGCCCTATTACTGTAGCATGCTTCAAACATCAATCTTGCTACCAATTTTGTGAGATGGTGTAAAGAGTCAAATATCACCATGAGCTTGCCACACTTTTTGTACTCCATCTACACAACGGCCAGGTCAATTTGCCAGGTGTTACATTCACTTTGACACCTGAATCAATAGCTGAAGCAATAGGTATTCTGAATGTGGGTGAGCAGTAGAATAAGGGATAGTTGGTGGACGAAGATCATTATGAGCCTTATATCAAGGCTGACTATCAGAGGTAGATCAATAGATTTTTCTCTTTCAAATATCTTTAGCACACATATGTTCCATTGATGAAACTCGTAATCAAATATTTCAGCTATGAAGGTAGATTTTCTCGCCTGTACGCCTACGCCATCAGATTATTGATGCATTTCACTAGGGTGAAGATGATGAACATACCCTATTTCATGTGTCATAATATTGAGAAAATGACCACATTTGTGGAAAGAAAGCCTCCTCATCAACAGTATAACATCATCTATCACTTTGCATTAATCAAGATTGTGGTTTTGCATCAGCTTAGTTTACTGAATGTTTCATGGGAGGATTTCATTTTGCATGAGCTATTCATAAGCTCTCAAGTGCCCCCATCCGTTTTTCATAAGGTAGGAGAGCCTTCACACCAATAAGAGGTGCATGAGACTCAAACCACCAGTGTGCCAATGTTTATCACTTACCAAAAGGCTACAAGAAGATTGTTTGCAGTAGAAAACACGTACTATCTCCACCTGGGGTGGAAGGGGTCTTGTTTCCTTCGACAGAAAAGTAGGTAAAGGACAAAGCTAAACAACCATTGCATGATGAGGGGCCTTCTAAAGTTCAAGAGAGGGAGTTCATTCTCATTCAGGATGATCACAGTGATGTGGGCCCCCAAAGCTCAAGACTGAAAGAGATCATCCAGGAACAGCAAGCTGACATTCATGACTTGTCTCTTAACTTGGAAAGAGCCAAGTGGGTAGTAAAATATCTTGAGCAAAGGAACAAGCAGTTAGAGGACCAACAGAATATCATGGAGCTCCAAAACATAAGAGAAAACCAGCAAGCAGCCAAGAGGAGGAAAATCAAGTTGACACCGCTAGAGTAAGGGATTGAAGCTGATCGTGAATCTTGGCTTGAAAGGGAAAAGATGCACTTGGAAAAGATGATGGAGAAGGCCAACAAAGAGAAAAATATGTTTAGGCACATGGCCTATCACTATTTGGCAGGAAACAAAAATTGCAAAGCGAGAATTAGGACTTTGAAGGCCAAGTTGAGGAAAGCTTTGAGAAAGAGGAAAGAGCAAGACAAGCTTGAGATTTTAGTTGAGGCTTCCTTAGCCCAACATAGCACTTGATGCAGGAAACTTAGCCCAAATTTCAAGAAATTTGGGATACTTTTTGTCAATTTTGAATTTTTGGAGAAAAACACAGATTTTTCAGCCTGGTGCGCCACGCCACCTGGTGCACACTTTTGCTAGGGACCTCCTTTGGAGGAACACTCAGCATTTTTGGATTCCTCATGCAAAAATATCAATTCCCACAAATTTCCAAGAAATTTTGTCAAGTTTTGAGGTTCCAAAAGGGTCAAAAACACCTCAAAAATTCCCTTTCTTCCCCGTTTGGGCCACATAGGAAGCAGTGTTGGGAGAACTCACTTTGGGAGGGGCAAATGGACACCAAATTCAGAAATTCCACCTACTCTAGAAAGTAGACAGAAAGGCCTTTCTAACAAGCCCACGTAAAGCAAATTTGGTGCACATGAAGGCCTCCAAAATCAGCTGAGAAATTGTGCTACACAGAGGGACAGTGGCGCGACGCACATGATGGAAAATTGATTTTTTTTGCCCAAAAAACTTTGTTTTTCTCCTAGTTTTTTCTCAGTCTGACTTTTCTCTCTCTCATAGTCAAAATCTTGATGTAGATTGATGTAACTTGATGGAATTTTATGTAAAAATGTTGAAAATTCACTCATTTAGGTAGATACATTATGAAAATGTAGTTTTGAACTGAATGAATCAGTTTCCTAGATTTTGGAGGCAAGCTGTTCCACTCCCTACTTTTAGTTCTTAGTTTAGATCTTGTTGGAACAACTCCTAGACTCATGCATTCGACCCCTAAAGCCTAGCATGATTTGTTTGTTGCCCATGTCTAGTACTTTTTTAGTCATTTGTCAGGGTTGGACTTTTGTGAAAGCTTTGAGCAACATTGTACATTCATCTCTGCAGTTTGGCAAAGGAATAGACCAGGGTTTACAGCCTTTTGTGGGATTCTTGTGGCAAATTGATTTGATATTGTGTATTCTTCTATAATTCAAACTTTACATGTGCTTATGTATGCCATTCTCTCTCTCTTCAGCTGAACTAAATGAATCAAGGATAAAGGTAGAAATCATTGAAGTTGCAGTGCTCTACCTAGGGTTTGTTTAGTTATTTATGTTTTCTATTGTTTGAAGAGGATCCTTGAGCATTCCATGCCCTCTTCAGCTCCTCACGGGTCTTAAATCTCTCCATTGCACTCAATTTCGAAATACTAAACCATTTTCCTACCTTGCCCGACAGAAACCTCTGCAAGACTGTGTCCATTCCCCGGACTCAAACTTGCCTTTCACGTTTGAGCCAGCAAACTATCATCAAATTCAATCAAACTCTTCTGAGCATATACCTAGCCTAAAATTATTCTTTACATCAGTCATCTCAAGCCTCATTTGGTATATATACTAAGATTGACAAGGAGAGAGCCCTCTCCCGACTTGGTAGGGCTAGCTACCAGGTTAAGCATGGTTTGATGTTACCCTAAACTTACCTTTCTGAGCCTGAGGTAGATTTAGGCCTAACATTGTGGGGACCATACTGGGGAAGAAAATTCTATTTGTTTGTTAGTGTTCCTTATTTTATAAACTACAGATGGATCTTGAAGTGAGCCAGGTAGCCTTCGAACTGCTCTTCCTTTGCGAGTGCATAAGTAGATGAATGCTGCTTCAGTCAATCTCTAGTTTAGTTTTATAAACTGAACATTTGACTTGCAAATCTCCCCAATAAATATATCAAGTTAGATCTAATTGTTGATGGTGGACAATGATCAGACACTAAAAGGCTGAAATCATTCACCTGGTGACTCCAGTGTCGAAAAATCCCAAGGTTCAGAATTTTTATGGCGACTCTACTTTTCAAGAATCAGTAGCCTAAAGAATTTCTTGGTCAATTCATTGTTATCAAAATGGATTTGCTTTCTTGATGGTATGCTCCTATGAGCCAAGATCACATTCCAAGTTTTCCAAATAAAATTCTGAAGGTAGATTGGCAAAGGAATTTGCCTATGTTTAAAGATGATGATAGGAAGGATGTTGCTTTACAGTTGGTTAGATTTCACATACATATTCGCAAGTTGAAGGTTGATTTTCCTAAAGACTTCTGATGAAGATATTCATGGCCACTCTAGAAGGTGAAGCCCGATCTTGGTATGAAAGTTTGCCACCTACTTGTATTTACTGTTTAAAGGATTTTCATACCATGTTCTTTGAAAGGTATAAAGAATCTTATCCATTCATAAATTTAGTTCAGAACTGTTGCAAACATTTTTATAGTTTTATTGAAAATATTTAGAGAATTTATGAAGATAATAACTTCATGGATGATGATATCATGGAAGCTCTGTATGAAAATCCATTTCAACAACATAAAGAGAGTGATACTTATCAAGATGATCAGGAAAATTTGTAGCAGGATCAATATCTTAGTATAGTGGAAAATGAGGAAAGAGATGGTTTTATTTTAGATCTGTCCATAAAAGAAGACAATACGTAGGAAAGTCAACTTTCAATTTCAAAATGTGATAAAGTCAAGTCGGATAATTCAGATTTAGATTCAGATCATGATGATGAAGAGTACCTTGTTTTGAATCCCAAGGAGAGCTCGACTGTTGAGATCATTTGGAATGAAGAAGACAAAGCTACTGACCCAAGCCTTCATGAGGAGGTAATCCAGTCATTTTATGAAAAACAAGATGAGATATTTGTTCAAGTAAGTGAAAAATCTTCTTTCTATAACTCAGTGGTAAATGATAATTTGGTTGCCATGTAATATGAAGATGATCAAAAATGTTTTCAAGTTTCAGAAGATTAGGGAATTGAGGATTTTCATTCAGATTTTTCATGTTTTGAAAAGTTACTTCAAGAAGAAAATAATTGCTTGAGCAAAAGCAAACAGAAAGTATTATCTCCTCCGTCTAAAGATGAAATAGATCTACTCCTGAAAAGTTAGGTTCTAGCCCAAGCTAATGCAAATCTGTAGTGTACACATGGTCAAGAAGGTCTTGGTGAAACTTCTTCCTCTTTTCAAAATGATGACAGTCTTGAAATTAGATTTATAGATTAGCGAAAAGATAATATTTTATTTCATGAAGATGATAAGGTTGGCATGTTTGATAATATTGAAGATGGTTTTCCATTTAAGAATGACCTAGACCATGAAATTGAGGAATGTGAGTCTGAGAGACACAGTATGCTAGAATTCAATTCAGTTACTACCAATCGGTAACCAACTGTTCTTTCATATCAGAATAAAAGGAGTACTTGTATTTTTGCTGCTGGATCTCAAGACAAGCTAGCGCTTCAAGATTATCAAGATCCCTGCGACATTCTTTTGCAAGCATTAGAGAAGATGAATGTTGCCTGGTTCGTTATCATAAGCCTTGGTTTCAGTTGTTATTGGGAGTTGCCTACATGTACATCGTTCTACCTGCTTGGGGAAAGTGAGAGCAAAATTTTAGTATGTAGCCATTTGCTAGATTGGCTACATTGGGAGGCCCACTTCACATGATTGTACATATTTCATCAGTAGGCTGGTGGTTGTCATTATGATTTGAAGCCCTAAAAATATTGATGGTCTGTTGCCATTAAAGAGATTTGTAAGTACTTATTTTAGTTAACTAAGTCTTGAGTCATTTTTGTTTTAGTCAGTTTCAAAATAGTTTCAGAGTCATTTTGTACTGTCAACATTCATTCAGTTTGGGGCCCAAAGTGAAGGCTATAAAATTGAAGGTCTGATGTCAGTTTTTGGTTATTTAGTGTGGATTGTTTGAGTCAGTTTTGAATCAAGATATTGATTTTGGTTTGTTGAAGTTATTGACTCCATAGCCCAATGGAAAAAGGCACCGCCTACTTTCCTAGAGATCTGTAGTTCTTGGCACCTCCAAGGAGCTACCATCCCCATTAGAGCCAATGTTAGTGTCGGCATCTTCATCCCTCCATCAGTGTTCAAAATACTCTTGTTGCATTACATGTTAGGTGTCTCATCCGATTATCTGCATTCCATTAGGATCATGGATCCTCTGATGGTAGTGGCATACTATCAATTTTCCCTCTTGACCTTTACCTGCTAGCCCATTTTCATACATTCAGGTCATTTACAATCATTTTCTGCCATTACAACTGCAAAAGTCATTTTTAGGGTTTTGGGTCCCATTAGGTCTAGGTTTTTGTCAATAAGGTCTTGTAAAAGCTCAATAATGGTCAGCAGGCACATGAGGAGGTCAAATAAAGTCTCAGCAACAAGAATTTCAATAATCACATGCTCAGTGATGGATTGAAAAATAGAGTTTTTATATTTTATGTAATTTCATTTTTCATGTATGTATTGATTCCAAGATGTAGCCCTAGTCACCTTGCCAAGCTCCTACATTCCAGCTCCTACAAAAACTCAAAAAAGTCAAAGCATTTAGTCCATCAAAGGAAAAAAGAAGTCAAAATGCCGAAACAGAGTTTTAATGACAAAGGGTAATCCTAACATTAGAAAAGTGGGTTTATTTTAAGTGAAAGATTAAAGTGATGGGTATATATAGTAATTTTCATGTTGAAGACATCATTTGTGCCGAAAGAAAGAGTGAGCAGTAGCCAAATTGTGATTTGAGGCCAAAGGAGTGAATTTGCAGCAAAATTATGAAAATTATTGAGGCATGGCGCACCTGAGTGGCACAACACACCTGTTTGTGGGTGCGGCGCACTTGCATTCAAAGCCCGAAACTCATCCAAATCACCTCCTCCAAGATCCAAACTAGCAAATTCCTCATTCCACAAGTAAGTAAAAAACAAAACCATAGTTCCTTGCACAGTCAATCGAAAAAAAGTTGCCTAGGGTTTGAAAAATTACAGTTTTTGTTGTCTAATTCCCATCCCTCATTTTCATTTTTCTCTCGCTACACTTCACTCATATCACTTTCCCTCTCCTCTTCCATTCACACTCACCTATCACCTGATTCCTAAAACTAAAAACCCTAATCCCTAATCCCACTACTCCCAAACCCTAATTAACATCCCTAAGCCCTAATCCTTATTCCCCAAACCCTACCATTCCCAAAGACCCTACAGTCATCACAAAACTTCCACATTCACAGACCCCATCATCAAATCCCTGTCATTTAGCAGCAAATACCTATTGTTCCTATAAAATCTCTTCATACTCATCAAAGAAATATCAAACAATGGCAAAGATGGAGCCAGATTCATCTTATGACAGAAACGAGGAAACAGTAAGTGATTCCTCCGAAGAAATTCATGCACCAAGGAGACCTCATAAGGGAGGAAAACATATCCGGGAGGAGCCCACTACACTGACTGAGTTGTTGGCTTGCCCTCTTGCTGTAGCATGCTTCAAACATCAATTTTGCTACCAATTTTGTGAGATGGTGGAAAGAGTCAAATATCACCACGAGCTTGCCAGACTTTTTATACTCCATCTTGACAATGGCCAGGTCAATTTGGCGAGTGTTACATTCACTTTGACACCTGAATCAATAGCTGAAGCAATAGGTATTCCGAATGTCGGTGAGTAGTGGAACAAGGTACAGCTAGTGGACAGAGATCATTATGAGCCTTATATCAAGGTTGGCTATCAGAAGCAGATTAGTAGAGTTTTCCCTTTCAAATACCTTCAGGACACATATGTTCCATTGATGAAACTCGTAATCAAATATCTCAGTTGTGAAGGCAGATTTTCTCACCTATACGCCTACCACATCAGATTATTGATGCATTTCACTAGGGTGAAGATGATGAACCTCCCCAATTTCATGTGCTGAAATATTGAGAAAATGACCACATTTGTGAAAAGAAAGTCTCTTCATACACAATATAATTGCATCTATCACTTTGCATTGATCAAGATTGTGGTTTTACATCAGCTTAGTTTACTGAATGTTTCATGGGAGGATTTTATTTCACATGAGGTATTCACAAGCTCTCAACTACCCCCATCATTTTTTCATGAGGTAGGAGAGCCTTCACATCAACAAGAGGTGCATGAGACTCAAACCACCAGTGTGCCAGTGTTTGTCACATACCAAAAGGGCACAAGAAGATTGTTTGCAGTAGCAAACGAGTACTATCTCCAGCAGGGTGGGAAGGGGTCTCATTTCCTTCGATAGAAAAGTAGGTACAAGACAAAGGTAAATAACGATTGCATGATGATGGGCCTTCTAAAGGTCAAGAGAGGGAGTTCATTCTCATTCACGATGATGACAATGATTTGGGCCCCCAAAGCTGAAGACTGAAAGAGATCATCTAGGAACAACAAGCTAACATTCATGACTTGTCTCTTAACATGGAAAGAGCCAAGTGGGTAATAAACTATCTTGAATAAAGGAAAAATCAGCTAGAGGACCAGCAGAATATCATGGAGCTCCAAAACATAAAAGAAAACCGCCAAGCAGCCAAGAGGAGGAGAATCAGGTTGACACCACTAGAGCAAGAGATTGAAATTGATCATGAATCTTGGCTTGAGAGGGTAAACATGCACTTGGAAAAGATACTAGAGAAGGCCAAAAAGGAGAAAAACATGTTCAGACACATGGCCTATCACTATTTGGTGAGAAACAAAGTTTGCAAAGCGAGAATTAGGACTTTGAAGGCCAAGTTGAGGAAAGCCTTGAGGAAGAGGAAAGAGAAAGAAAAGCTCAAAATTTTGGGTGAGGCTTCCTTAGCCCAACATAGCACTTGATGAAGGACACTTAGCCCAAATTTCAAGAAATTTCGGATACTTTTTGTCAATTTTGAATTTTTGGAGCAAAACACAGATTTTTCTGCCTAGTGCACTGCGCCACCTGGCGTGCGCTTTTACTAGGGACCTCCTTTGGAGGAAAACTCAACATTTTTCAATTCCTCATGCAAAAATATGAATGCCCACAAATGGCCAAGAAATTTTGTCAAGTTTTGAGCTTCCAAAAGTGTCAAAAACACCTCAAAAATGCCCTTTCTGCCCCTTTTGGGCCACACAGGAAGTAGTGTTGGGAGAACTCACTTTTGGAGGGACAAATGGACACCAAATTTAGAAATTCCACATGTTCTAGAAAGTATAGAGACAAGCCTTTCCAACAGGCTAACTTGGAGCAAATTTGGTTCAGGGAAAGTCCTCCAAAATCAGCTACAAAAAGGCATTATGCAGGGGGAGAGTGGCGCGGCGCACATGATGGAAAATTGACCGTTTTGCCCAAAAAACTCTATTTTTGCCCCTTTTTCTCAGTTTGACTTTTCTCCCTCTCATGCTCAAAATATTGATGTAAATTGATGTAACCTGATGGACATTGATGTAAAAATGTTGAAAATGCACTCATGGAGGTAGATACATCATGAAAAAGTAGTTTTGAACTGAATGAATCAGTTTCCTAGATTTTAGAGGTAAGCTATTCCACTGCCTAGTTTTCAGTTCTTAGTTTAGATCTTGTTGGAACAACTCCTAAAATCATGAATTCGACCCCTAAATCCTAGAATGAGTTGTTTGTTGCCTATATCTAGTACTTTTTCAGTCATTTGTCAGGTTGGACTTTTGTGAAAGCTTTTAGCAGCATTGTACATTCATCTCTGCAGTTTGGCAAAGGAATAGACCAGGGTTTGCAACCTTTTGTGGGATTCTTGTGGCAAGTTCATTTTTATTGTGTCTTCTTCTATAATTCAAGTTTTACATGTGGTTATGTATACCATTCTCTCTCTTTTTCAGCTAAACTAAATGAATCAAGGATAAACGTACAAATCATTGAAGTTGCAGTGCTCTACCTAGGGCTTGTTTAGTTATTTATGTTTTATACTATTTGAAGAGGATCCCTAAGACTTCCATGCCCTCTTTAGCTCCTCACCAGTCTTAAATCTCTCCATTGCACTCAATTTCAAAATACTAAACCATTTTCCTACCTTGCCCCACAAAAGCCTCTACAAGACTGTGTCCATTCCCCAGACTCAAATCTACCTTTCACATTTGAGCCAAAAAACTATCATCAAATTCAGTCAAACTCTTGTGAGCATATACCTAGCCTAAAATTAGTCTTTACATCAGTCATCTTAAGCCTCATTTGGTATATTTTACTAATATTTACAAGGAGAGAGCCCTCTCCCAACCTGGTTCGGCTAGCTACCAAGTTAAGCATGGTTTGATGTTACCCTAGGCCTGCCTTTCTCAGCCTGAGGTAGATTTAGGCCTAACATGATGCACTAATTAAAGATAAACATTTAATCAATTAACTGAATCATAATTTTGTAGGATATATGCTAGTTTCCTTAAACACAATTGTGTATACACGCGAGTTCTATTAACTGAAGTATCATATATAAATCTGATTTTGGAAATGAAATATAATTGACTTGCTAATACTGATTCGCCTCCCCTCCTAGTATTAGTTCCAACAATTGGTATCAGAGCAGGTCCTTGAGAAGAAGCTTGATCGCTTGAAGGAAGATCCATCATCATGACTAATTAAGAAAGAGAGGAATCCATCAAACCACCAATCTTTGATGGAAGCAACTTCGTTTATTAGAAGGTAAGAACCGTAGCCTATCTTCTGTCTCTTGGAACAGATGTCTGGGAAATCGTGGAAGGAGGATATACATTTCCATCAGCAATTCCTACAGATGCGGAAGGTAAAAAGCAATATGAAACCAATGCCAAAGTTGTTACTACATTATTGGGAAGTCTGTCACAATAAAAATTTGTCAAAGTTATGCAGCTCAAATACGCCAAATAAATATGGGACAAAATTGTTCTAAGCTATGAAGGAGACTCTTAGGTAAAACGTGCAAAACTGCAAACTCTCAAAATTCAATATAAAACTCTCAAATGCACAATGATGAAAGTATAGCTAGTTACCTCTTACATATAGATGAGATTGTTAATTTCATGAAGAATTTGGGTGAAGAGATAAAATAAGTTACTTTAGTTGAAAAGGTTTTAAGATCCTTGTCTACTAAGTTTGAATCAAAAGTATATGCCATAGAAGAAAAGCAAGATCTTCAGACTATTACTATGACACAGCTGCATGGAATCTTAACTGCTTTCAAGATGAGAAAAGGAGGTCCATCAAGTATGAGAGAAGCCGCATTCAAAGCTTCAAGAAAAGAAGAACTCAATGAATCAGAAGGAGAAGAATAAGTAAACTTTGTCAAGAACCTTCAATGGGGTTCCGGAAGATTCAGAGGTAAACTACCTTTCAAATGTTTTTCTTGTGGAAGAGTCGGTCATTATGCTACCAAATGTCCTCATAAAGATAAGGTTGATAAAGGTAAGGAATCTACAAAATGGAATAGAAAACAAAGTGTAAGTAAGAAGAGCTACTATATGCATGAAGATAGCGATGGTTTATCAAATAGTGATGAAGATGATAGTAATGACTATAGACTTCTGATGGCTTTTGAAGATGATGATTTCTTGGATGCTTTAGATGAAGATGACCTTTATGAAGAAATCTCTAAACTCAAATTATATTTAGAAGAAAGAATATTATTATAGATACTTTGATAGTCCAACTTGTTGAAGAGAAAAACACAATGAAAAACTAGAATGTGAAATTGTGGGTCTAAGAAAGGATATTGAGAAAAAAAAAGCTCTCAATCTTAGATTTACTAAAGGATCAAAAAACATAAATGAAATCATCAAAGTGCAGCATTCTCCTCTGATAAAGACAGGTCTTGGATATACTGAAGAAGCATCTCAAGCACAGAAGCTCTCAACCTCCACTAAAAGCTATCTTGCTGTAGCAAAGAGCAATGAACAATTTGACAAGCAAAGGCATAAAGCAGATCACCAGGTAAATCGGGTTCAATCTATGTCAATAATGAATAGAAGCTAAAACCAACCTCAGGTAAATCATACTCAATCTGCTTCAAGAATGAATATCAATAAAAACTACAATCACCAGGTCAGTAGATTCAATAATTGTAGGAACTTCTGTAATGGCCAATGTTTTTCATGTCATAACTTTGGACACAAAGATTCTCAATGTGTTTCTTACAAAGCCATCATGACTAGAGAAGCATGAAATTACATGAATGTGATAGGGATCATGAAAAGGACCTATAATAACTTTTCTCTTCTTGAAAATGAAATAGAATTCTCTATTTGTAACAACTTTGATCACAAATAATCTGAATACAGGAGTAAATTTTGGCAAACCTCTAAGAAGGAGACAACTTCATTAAGTCCCAAAATATGGAGAAAGAAAGAACCACAAATAGAAATATGTGGTATAGCATTATATGCAAAAGGACAAGTAAATTAGTGGTACATCGACAGTGGATGCTCAAAACACATGACAGGTGACAAAGAAAAACTTCATTCATATAATGCCTTAGAAAAGGAAAAGAAGGTCTCATTTGGAAATGACACTCTTGTTGTGATAAAAGGTAAAGGCTCTATTCTCTTAAAATAAAAGGTTAAAGCTGGGAATGTTATGTATGTTGATGGTCTAAAGCATAACCTATTGAGTGTCAGCCAAATGTGTGATCAAGGAAATGAAGTAGTATTTGATCAAATGGATGTCTTGTTTGTGAGCTTGATATAGGAGAAATAGTGATCAAAGGTTTAAGAACTCAAAACAACTTATACATACTCAAGGGAGGACAACAATAGTGCTATCTAAGCAAAAATGATGAACACTAGCTATGGCCTAGAATATTAGGGCGTCTAATCTTCCCTTAAGTAAGAGAAGCATGCATATTCGACAATGTTCATGATCTTCCTAATATCAGCATTCCAGAAAATACAATATGCAAATCATGTCAATTTGGTAAGAAAACCAGAGCACATTTCCCTGAAAAGGAAGGATCAGCTAGTAAGCCTCTTGAACTTGTTCATACCGATTTATGTGGACCATCAAGGAAAAAGTCACCTTGTGGAGAAGAATACTTTATATTGTTCATTGACGATTTTTCTAGAATGTGTTGGATAGGAAATCTAAAGCATAAAGATGAAGTATTTGAAAAGTTCAAAGCCTTCAAAGCTTTAGTTGAAAATGAATCAGATCGCAAAATCAAATACCTCAGACCTAATCAAGGAAGGGAATTTACCTTGGATGAATTCTTTGACTTTTTTGAAAAAAATGGAATAAAAAGGGAATTCTCCACTGCAAGAACTCAGCAAAATGGAGTGGTAGAAATGATGAACAGAGCTGTTCAACAAATGGCTCGTGCTATGCTAGATGAGTTTGGAACTCCTGCAACCTTCTGGGGTGAAGCTGCATTCGCTGTTGTCACTATTCTCAACAAAGAAAATGTTCAGGTAAACAACACTCAAACTCCACATGAACCTTGGTATGGTAAGACTCCTACTGTAAAATACTTCAAAGTTTTTGGAAGCAAATGTTACATCAAAAGGACTGATGAAAAACTTGGTAAGTTTGAGCCCAGAGCAGATGAAGGTATTCTCCTTGGTTACTCTTCGCAAAGTAAAGGATATAAATGTTATAATAAAAGACTTGGGAAAATCATTGAAAGTATTGATGTTGTGGTTGATGAAGCATGCAAAACACCAAAACAAATAAAAACCAAAGATTATGAAGAAGATGAGGATTATCCTCCCACATCAAATGAGTCTAATTTTGAAGAAGAAACCAATGAAGCACTAGAATAAGAGATAACGGTAGAAGAAAAGACAACGCCCAGGTATGTTGAGAAAAATCATCCAGAAGCTTGAATCTTAGGAGAAAAAGGGGCAGGTGTGCAGACTAGAAGAACCATTGCTGAAGCTTTAAGCTACCTAGCACTACTATCTTCCACTGAACCTCAAAATGTAAATGAAGCATGCAGAGATGAATGTTGGGTCAAGGTGATGAATGAAGAACTTGAGAAAATTGAAAAGAATAATACTTGGGAATTAGTTCCTAGACCTCATGATAAGAATATCATAGGAACTAAATGGATATTCAAAAACAAGCTGAATGAAAATGGAGAAGTTATTAGAAGCAAGGCCAGACTTGTTTGTAAAATATATGCTCAACAAGAAGGTATAGACTTTTGAGATACTTTTGCACCTGTTGCTAGACATGAAGCTATTAGAATGTTCCTTGCTCTTTCTAGTTTTCAGAAATTCAAATTATACCAAATGGATGTAAAATGTTCCTTCCTTAATGGAGAGTTAGAAGAAGAAGTCTATATTGAGCAACCAGATGGATTCATTCTTGGAAATGATGCAAAACTTGTATGCAGACTCAGAAAGGCTCTCTATGGTCTAAAATAAGCTCCAAGGGCCTGGTCTTACCGTCTTGACAAATATCTCCACCAACAAGGTTTTTCAAAGGGATCAGCTGATAGCAATTTATACACAAAGATTGACAATAATAAATTGCTAATACTTCTTGTGTATGTTGATGATATCATTTTTGGAAGCAATGAAGAAGCCATGAGTTGAAATTTTGCTTCAATAATGCTGCAAGAATTTGAATGTCCCTACTTGGTGAGCTTACATATTTTCTTAGTCTACAAGTTCAACAAAACAAAGATGGTATTTTTCTGTCACAAACCAAATATCTCAAACAGATCCTGAAAAAGTATGGCATGGAATATTCTAAACCAGTATGTACTCCAATGGTAACAAGATGCAGTCTCAACTCAAATGATGAATCACCAGTGGTGCGTCAACCAACTTACAGATCCATGATTGGCAGCTTGCTTTATCTAACATGTACCCGACTGGACATCATTCATGCAGTGGGAATATTTGGAAGATTCCAAGAAAATCCAAATGAATCACATCTTCAGGCAGTCAAAAGGATATTCAAATATCTTCAAGGAACAAAATTTTGGTTTACGATATCCTAGAGATACAAATCTTACACTTCATGCATATATAGATGCAGATTGGGCAAGAAGCGTAGATGACAGAAAAAGCACTAGTGGTGGTGCATTCTACATGGGTTCGAGATTAGTGTCTTGTTTCAGTAAGAAACAAATCTCAATTGCAATATCTATAGCTAAAGCAGAATATGTGGTTGTTGCATCTCGCTGCACTCAACTCCTTTGGATGATGCAAACATTGTAAGACATATAGATCACATGTAGTCCACCCATTCCCATTCTATGTGATAATACAAGTTCCATCAGTATTTCAAAGAATCCAGTCATGCATTCCAAGACCATGCACAAACCCATCAAACATCATTTTCTATGTGAACAAGTGCTTGAACAAAAGGTCAAATTGGAGTATGTTCCCTCCAAAGAACAAGCTGCTGAAATACTCACCAAACCACTACATAGAGAGACATTTGAATATCTCAGACATAAGCTGGGAGTAGTTGATGCATCATCATGTTGTTAAAACTTATCTGTTTTAGAGAAAAGTGGTTATACATGAGCCTCATGAAGCGTAGTCGTGTACATATGCGGGTTTATGTGGAGACAATTGCGTATGTGTTGGTTTGAAGAAATGGGCCAGACTTAGGTTGAGAGAAGCCTGATATGGGTATGATAGTGATCATCTGGCACAGGTTCAGCAGGAACATATACTTCTAATAATGCATTGTTGGCATTATCTTAGAAGATCTTGGTACAAATTCACAATTGTTTTTTATGCAGGTGGATCAGGTTCAGGGGGAGAACATGGTTGTTGGTCTCAATGTTGATTGACAGATGCTGCTGATGATAGTTTCTAATGACTATCATGGTCTTGTTTCATATTTTTGGTCTCTATTATATATGTCATGTATATCTTTTAATGTAAAGGTCATGAAACGACCTATTTTGTTGCCCCACTATGCACGGGATGGATGATGTAATGTTCTTGTTTTGACATGTATAAACAATTGGTATATCCCCACTTGATTGGTTGGATGAGTCAATCTTGGTATATCCCCACTTGGTTGGGAGATGGATGTATGTATGAGTCATTGGAAGGTCATTTATGATGTACATATAGAGTCATTTTCTCCTTTTAGAACATATTTTTGTAGACCTTGCTTATATTCAGGGGGAGCATGACCCTTTGCCCTTGATGACAAAGGGGGAGAGTGACTTGAGGTTGCCATTAAGTCCAAACGGGAAGATTTTTGGCCTTATGACTCAGATTTGACACAGGTGTTGTCCTTGATGGCAACTCACTCAGATGCCAGAGTACAGTTTAGTAGGTTAACAGCTTAGAGTTACAGATCGGACTTCACAGAATGAGGAAAGAGAAGTATATGCAGGTTCACCTTGATAAAGTAGCATATACGCGGTTGTTAATAGATCAAAAAGTGCGTATAACGTACACACACAGTTTCACAGAAGGAAAGGCACGTACATGTTGGAAATCCAAGTTTTGGTCCATGGTATCGTGATCCATGGTATTGGTCCAAAATATCTGGTCCGAAGTATTGATCTGAGGTATTTGGTCCTAAGTGGTTTTGGACCATGGTATTGAGAAAAGGCCTAACACTATATAAGGAGAAGAAGATCATTAGGCTAAGGGAATCAAGTATTGAATACCTGATGATGAATAAGATCTAGTGCATACGTTATTGGGTTATGGTGCATAGCTAGATTTGAACCAAGGATGAACCTTAGCTCTTGATGAAGGATAAGATCTAATGAGGGGTCAAGACCTTAAGGCTTGAAGTGAAGTATCTCTATGTGGTTTTATCATAGCTGGCACATGTTGTAGTCTATAAATATGATGATCTGGGTTAAACTAAAGTCTGGAATTATTGTAATGCATAAATCACAATTTACAGATTTGTACACAAGTTCACTTTAGAAAAGGTGTGTATACACGCTGGTTCTACATATCAAAACGGTGTATACATCTTAAGTTTGATTTGCAGATCTATACACAGGTTCGTCTTGAGAAAGGTGTGTATGCATGCAGATTTGACATAGGGAAGCAGCATATAACTTGTAAAATATGTTTTAGCTGCCTTTATTTGCTATTACAGTGTTCTGGGTTCTGGCTTAGGTTCTAGTTACTGTGTTCTGCTTATAGTATTCTGAAAGATCTGATTGAAGGGTTGTCAAAGTGGTTGATTGGTTCAGTTGTGAAAAGGAGATTGGTTGATGCAAATATATTTTTATTGAATGATGTTATTGATGGATCCAATCTGAAAATTTATGAAATGTGGTCCCTGGAAGAAAAGAGAAGGTTGTAGCCTTCTACAGGTAGAAGCCTGCATACCGGTATAAGTCTGTACCAAAACAAAAATTGTAAAAATAAGTTTCTAATTATTAAAAAGATAGAGACAATTGCAGCAGGTGGTTTTCACTCACATTGGGTTTCCACCTTATATCTTGTGTTCATAGGTGTGATTGTCTATTCTGTTTTTACTGCGCTTGGTTACTATTTATATGTCTCTGATGCACTGATTAAATATCAACATTTGATGAATTAACTGAATCCAATGTTTGTAGGATATACGCTAGTTACCTTAAACATAGTTGCGTATACATGCGAGTTCCATTAACTGAAGGAGCATATATAAATCTGATTTTGGAAACGAAAAATAATTGACTTGCTAATACTGATTCACCCCCCTCTCAGTATTATTTCGAACAGTCTTTTCCACTCATACATAGTACATACATCAATTGCAAAAATAATGAGTGAAAAGAAATAAACATAAGGGAAAAGCCTTTAAAAACATAACTCCCCCTAAGCATAATATACTTCATGAGAATGTTGATCTTGTGGACCTAAATATGTATGGATGAACTAGATCAAAAATTCATTACTACTGGCACTCCTCAAAATTCCAACACTCCCCTTTAGACCATGCTAGTCTCATACATAATACTGCAGTGAAATGGATCTAACATGCAAGAACGAAGTGTAGTAGAGGCTGACCTCATCTACTATGTATATTATGAGTATTACATGTCTATTTGGGGACATCACTCCAGACGATCAAATCAGTGTAAACAGGGTCTATCAAAATCTAATTTAGTTACTACATGCCATAGACATGTCGCCTCATTGAGTGCTTTCATCCATGTGAGTTTCCTGACTTCAAAACCTGTTGAAGTGCTTCCTCAGGTCACCAGCGGACCCCTGGTTAGGGGTAAGTTCTCTCCAGAGTAGGTAGCCCCATTGAAGGTTGCGTTACAGAGCACCTAAGCCCACTCAAGCCGACACTGGGTGAGAATCCTTGAAATGTTCATTGGATCCAAAGTATATTCCTCCTTTCTAGAGCCTTATAGAAGGAGCCCAACCCCTATCCTATCAATATGAGCTCGGCTTAGGATAGCCTTGGATCATCTAATCCTCTATCCTCTCATCCCTTTGAACATGGAAACTAATCATCCAAATATGGAAAACCATTCAATGCCATATTAATGACAAAAACACTTGCATTCATCTACAAATTGGCCTCCCATCGTAGAGCCAAAGAGCTTGGATATTATAGAGAAATATTGTTGGTTTAGAGACTTCAAATCATTGTCAAAGTAATGTTATGCTGGTAGACTGATGTTTCTATTTGTGTGATCAGGGCTTGGACTAAGTTGGATGAGTGACACGATATCGAACCACATTGGGTGTAACTTCTCCTTCTATCAATCAATAAAGTTGTTTGCTCCTTTTCCAATACTTTTGTCTATATCTATGATGAATGTATGTTCAAATGTTTTTGATTCCATTTGCTTACAATAAATAGATGATATGACTTGATTGTCATCATCTTCTATTTATGTTGGTAGGTACCAATTGAGTGAATTCAATTTGAGCATGAGCAACAGGAGAAACTCAAAGGAGATCAAAGGAAGCGAAGGATCACAAGTAGGTTCTTTTATCTTATCTGTTTATTGTAGTAAAAGGTTAAACATATTTACTTCAGTCATTCTAAGTGTAACTACCCACTTAGGGAAGATATATTTATCCATAGTCACAAATTCCATATAAAAAAATGGCAACCATAATGCAGATCGAACCCAGAATCTTTGGTTTCACAAACCAGTAGACTTTGCTTGAGTTCATTTACTTATATTCAGCCATTTTGAAGCTTGTTTGGTCAAAATGTGTGCTTCTTTGTGTGTTGATAGTGCTCTCTGGCCTCAATGCATTGTTGTTCTTGACACACTATGCTGCATAGTAGCCTTAGCCTAGGGACAGTGCTCTACAACACACTGTCTCCCACTCAGGGCTGCACTAGTCCCTATCAAGCCAAAAACCCATATTTTTGCTTGATTTTTCCAAACTATTTAGCATCTTGTTTACTGAATGGTTAATGTTTCTCTATCCTTGAATTCCAAATTAGCAATTTTTTTTTAGGCCCACTTTGGCTTTGTTTGTTCAATGCTTATTTATGTTTTCTTTATCATTTTCAAATCAATCCCAAAGTTAGCTTACATTGATTAGTCTTTACTTTTTTGAAAAAGAAATTGTCGTAAAGTATTCATTTCTTGTGAAAAGCATTGATTGATCATTTTTGCATCTAGTTTTTTATGTTCATCTAAACATTAAAGGAATGAAAATAAAAACATGCGTAATGCATTTAGAAGTTTGTGTGTGCTTGCGGAAATGGTATAGGGAAAGTTGCATTAGATGTGCTCTATGATCTTTGTTTAAAGATTTGAATTGCTCTATCCATTTTAGTTACAGTTTTCATGTTTAAATCAAATGAAAGGAAGGTTTCCCATCTTAGTTGCAATCTAGGAGTTTCAGAAACATCACACGGTGAGCCTGAAAGGAAAACTTTTAAACAAGATCAACTGAAATTTATCTCAATTAACCTAATGGAGCATTGTAACTTAACGCAAAACATTTAGAGGTCTAGGCTAGAGACATGTTCCGGTGTCATTAGACAACGCTAACATAGATTGGGCCTCCATGTACTTTCGGGTATATTTTGGAGGACTACATTAGGTTGCTATCCATTCACAGGTAACCGAGTCGGCCACCTTGTATATTGTGACACACCAAAAACAAAATTCGGGGAGATTACCTACATGTATGTTAAGTCCTTGGCTCCTCCGAGGTGGTATATTGCAGTTCACAGTTACTTGGTAATTCATCTGCCTAGATTACCCTCTTTTTGTTTATTTCTTTTTATAATAAAATTAATCAGAAATTGTGGAAGAGAATCAACCTTTACCCCATCATTCACATAGAACAGCGAGTAAACCACCCTTACTGCCTGAAGCTACACCTAGCCAGCAAAAGCGGTCTCATTTAACTAAGTCCAGTACATCACAAACTCCTAGTTTTTCATCTGATTTACAAAAGTCACCTATACCGATATGTACTACGATTCCAGTTACTCCTACTATTACTGGTTTATCTGCTACTAAAGTGGAACCTTTACAATTACTTGAGGACACTAAAAGTGAACTTGGTGAAATGATAACTAAACTTATCCAACAAGAAGTTGATCCTCAACTAGAAGTTGTTCAAGAAATTCATCCTGAACCCGTTGTTCTTTTACTAGAACACTTGGATCCCAAAGTTGAACAAGTAGAAGTTTTACCCATACTGGAAGATGATCAACCAGATTATCCTCAGGAATTTGTAACTGTTGATGCTTTTCCTTTACTGCAGAGTCAAACACCAAAAATTTATTACAGACCTGACAATGAAATCCTTCCACCCAGTTTGATTGCTATTGAAGAGGAATTTGAAGAAGAAACTTCACCTAGACCTCCAACTCATTTTGGACCAGGGCTTTATCTATATCCTTCTTTTCGTTGATTAACTTATACTGCTCCTCTTGATCCTATTTACTTTCAAACTCCCATACATTCATTAGCACATTTATTGGGTCATTTGACTATGGCTGAAACAACATCCTAGACTATATCATCTGTTACAACTAAGACATCATATACTGTCGCTACTTCTTCGATGTTTACCACAACACCGAGTCACATCTGTGTGCTGGTCCTTCCATCCCACTGGGTTACCAATCATTATCTAGAACTCACTCTGGTATTTCTTCTAGTCCATGGTCTTCACCCATGCCATCCACATGTATTTTACCTAGTTCTTCACTACAGATATTGAACAGTTTGATCCATCAAGTCAATATCAAGCTGGTCCATCTGGTTACCGTCCAATGTATCCACTTAACATTGGATTACCGCCATATGGAGAATAATATTCCCAGTCTTCTTATTCTCCTACTCTAGGGGGCCACCATATGGAAGTATACCATCATCTTTAGGTCCAACCTATTCTGGAATGATTGTTTGTCAATGGCAGCCTACAATGCCTATTCAACCAAGGCTTTTGTATTCATCACAATCCATACAACCTATTTAATCCATACCTACTATACTTCTCGTGACCACTTTACCACAGTCGCAAGCTCAATTGATTGTATCTCAACCTTTGCAAGATGATCCTTCAACCACTTACCCTCAAGTTTCAGGTCTACAGACCCAGTCTTCTCAAGTCATTTTACAACAACCATTTGTGTATAAAATCCAACAACCTTAGGCAAGTTTACCATTAACTGGGATGACTCAGACTTATACTGGTCCAATTTATTCACAACCTGGTCAAAATTATACTAGTGGGCAACAACAATTGTATCAATAGTCATGGCAGCAACAATACCAACAACAACAATTCCAATAGTACCAAACATATCCTCAACTTGGTGAACAAGCCTATGCTGGGTTTGGTTAATGACAAGCTTACCCAGGCTCTAATCAGCAAGCCTATGCTGGTTTTGGTCAACAACAAATTTATCTTGGTTCCTGATAACAGCCTTATACTGGATATGCTCAACAAACCTACCCCTATCAAGGTTACCGACAACAGATTCCTTATGTTGGTATGCAAAGGCCTATTGCCCAGGAAATTCCATCTTACCTTGGTTACTCTCAACCCAACCTAAACTAACAGTTTCCTTTTGTCGCAACACCTGAATTAACGGATTTAAATTGGCTTACCAATGATCCCATTCCTTATTCAGCTTCGTGGCTAGTGATTCCATAAAAATTGCCTTATGGTATTCCTATGTTCAATGGAAACCCTAGAGAAGATCCATCCAATCATGTTATGACTTTTTATTTATGGTGTTCATCCAATTCCCTAAATGTTGATTTAGTAAGACTACATCATTTCCAGCAAATGCTCATTGGTCTGGTTGCAAAGTGGGATATTGAATTACCATGAGCTTCATTTGACAACTTCACAGCCTTAGCCACTACATTTTTAACCCATTTCCAATTACCCATCAGACATGAAACTAGAACGGAACTATTGACCAACTTTAAACAGACCACTTCTACTCACATTTCTGATCATATTCATGAGTGGCATCGTCATCGTCGAATGGTCAAAACTTTTGTTCTTGATCAGCTTTTAGCTGAGTGGTTTATTAAATACGTGTTTCCATCTAGCACTGAGGATGTGGCTAAAGTAGGAGTTTTTACTGAAGAGCAAGTAATTTCTCATGCCCAATACTTAGACCTAATTTACACCCAGTTTGGCATGCTCTATGATAAGACTCCAAATGCACCTAGACCAACTTTTACTCTTCCATCACCTCCATCCAGTAAGGACTATCATGCTGATGACAGTGTGATAGGTTCTTCAAGCACTCAAACAGCAAGTAGATCATCTAGTCAAACACTTGCTATTTCAAATCAAACATCTAATACACCTGATCATACACTTTCTTCCAAAATAAATGCCATGTCATGTCACAAAGGTAAAAATGAAAAGCAACCTGGAAGCAAGAAAAAGGGGAAAACCAAAAAGAAACAAAATTCTCCCCCTCAAGAGAAATCATCTCATTCCTCTTCTCCGGCTAGGAAACCTCGTTACCAATGTTTAATTTGTAATGAGGATCACTTTATGTGAGACTATCCTCACCACTATGAAGTCTCAAAACTTCTTAAGACTTCTAGTACATCCGCTGTGTTGACAAACCCTTTTCCAAACCCAAATACTCATTTGGTTGCTACAGATCATGCTTCCACTTCACAAGTGCTTATGCTATCCGCCACTAAGCCTAAGAATGATCTTTTGGTGACTACATGAAGTAAAGATTACGGTAATCCACCTTCATCGTCGAATAAATAGGCTATAGATCAACCCAATACTTCGACTTCGACTTCGTCTCAATCCATTCCACCACATATTACACCAAAGTTAACAATAAAACCACCTAAGGGAGTTGTTCATAAATTTACATTCAACCCTCGAGCTCGAGCAATGTAAAATTATAACATAGTAGAAGATTTGGCTTAGTCACCTTCTGTTGGGTTTTCTTTCCACGACTAGTCTGCGTAGTTAACCATGGGGGTTAGAGGGGGGGTAGAGCCCCCCCTTTGTTGTGCTGATTGAACAGAGTGGGGGGTCACAAGGGGTTTGATTGGGGTGGGTATCCCCCCTCTATGGGGTTCGGGGTAGCGCCCCAAGGAAATTTGTTTTGGACCCTATATTATGCTGGGCAGACCTACCTATGGTTTTGTGCATGGTTTTCGTAGATGGTTTTGGACGCGATGGTTTTTTGTCCATGGTTTTGGACGCGATGTTTTTCGATCCATGGTATTGGATGCTTTAGCATGTATAAATATGTATTGTAACATTGAAATGAACATAATGAAAAATCAAGCTGGTAGTCCCGGTTTCGGGATCCAGGGGAAAATCTCTGTGTATATGTGTTTTATGTGTTATGCTCTGGAATTGTTTATTTTCTGTGTTTTAGAACTCATATGTAGGTAATTTCTATACAGGGTTAAAACCTACATTTGGTATCAGAGGTGTTTTGGCTTCAAGGTGACGCCTTTTTTGCTGAAGGAATGCACTTAGGTCTGTGGTAGACCCTGTTCAGTGCGATATCTATGCGATCGATTTTGGTGGTGGAAGAAGATGGCGAGTAGTGGAAAGATAGAGATTGAGAAATTTAATGGTCAAAGTTTTGAGTTGTGGAAACTCAAGATGGAGGATCTGTTGGTGGACAAAGATCAGTGGATTATGGTAGATCCGGGTACTAAACAAATGGGAGTATCCGATAAAAAATGGAAGAAGTTGGATTGGAAGGCAAAGAGAACAATACGATTGTGTGTCTCAGATTCAATATTGCTGAATGTATCAGGAAGTTGTGGTGAAGGCTTTGTGGGACAAGTTAGGGACTTGGTACCAATCTAAGTCTTTGGTCAATAAACTATTCCTACGAAAAAAGTTGTATAACCTGAGGATGAAAGATGGAGACTCAGTGATAGAGCGTCTGAACACATTTAATACTGTAGTAAGTCTATTATTATCTATTGATATTAAAATTTCAGATGAAGATAAGTGCATCAGTTTGTTGTGTTCTTTACCAGATTCGTGGGATAGTCTACTTATTGCAATAGGTAGCAATGCAACTACCTTGCAGTTTGATGAAATAGTCTCATCCTTGTTGAGGGAGGAAATGAGATGAAAAAATATGGAGAGCTAAAATGGTGATGCCTTGCCTGTACGAGGATGGTCCCAGAACAGAAACAAAAATAAGTCATCGAGTGAGAGATCTAAATCTAGAGGCAAATCTAAATCTCTGGGAAAACCTATAAAGGTGGTGTGCTGGAGATGCGGAAAGGAAGCGCACTACAAAATGGACTATAAATCTAAAGCTCCTGAGAAAGGAAAGGGATCTGATGATGCTCCTTTTGCAGAGGCGAAAACCACCTCAAATGAAGGTGGGGATGTGTACTTGGCTTCTTCAAGTACACATGTAGATCATGAGGCATGGTTGATTGACTCAAGTGCATCCTTTCACTTCACTCCCCATGCAGAGTGGTTCTACAAGTATGAGAAATATGATGGTGGTGATGTCTTCTTGGGGGACGACAGGAAGGTTAGAATCATTGGTCGCTGAAAATGAAAGCTGAAGTTGCAAGGTGGAAGGGTTAGAACACTTATGGGTGTTCTGCATATTCTTGCATTGGCCAGAAATCTGATTTCTGTAAGCAAGCTGGATGATGCAGGTGTAAAATCAGTTTTCGAGAAAGATACCTATAGTATGGTTTGGGGACACTGGTATTGATGCAGGGAGTTCAGATTGGAACTCTTTACAAGCTACAAGGTAGGACTGTTATTGATGGGTACAACAGTCATGTGGTTCCTAAAAGTGGAGTAGAAAATCTAGTGGTCTCTTGAGAGAAGACCATGCTCTAGCATGAAAGGCTTAGACATATTGGAGAGAAGGGCCTTCGAATGCTTCATGGTAAAGGTACGGTAGAAGGTATGAAAAATAGCTCTGTGGATTTTGATTTCTATGGAAATTGTGTATATGGGAAGTAGAATCGCGTGAGTTTCCCCTCTGGTGGTAAGAGGGCGAAACAGATATTAGAACTTGTGCACAGTGATGTGTTTGGACCTGTGAAGGTTCCATCACCAAGTAAGTCATGTACTATGTGTCATTTATAGATGACTTCTCAAGGAATACATGGATATATTTCCTTAAGAAGAAATCTGAAGTCTTTGACAGGTTTAAAGAATTTAAGGCTCTAGTGGAAACCCAGATAGAGAAGAAGATAAAGGTGTTAAGGTTAGATAACGGTGGAAAGTTTTGCAGTAAGGAATTTGAAGAATTCCGTAAGAAGTGTGGTATATAATGACAGAAGAATACTCCATACACACCTGAGAAAAATGGGGTTGTCGAAAGAATGAACAAGATGTTGATGGAAAGGGCAAGAAGCATGCTCAGTGGTGCCAGGTTAGGACAGAATTTTTGGGCAGAGGCGGTGGAGACAACATGTTACCTGGTCAATAGATCACCTTCACAGCGTTGGAGGATAAGACTCCACAATAAGTATGGACTAGGAAGAAACCCTCTCTTTCACATCTGAGGGTATTTGGATGTGATGCATATGTACATGTTCCAAATGAGAAAATAACCAAGTTGGATAGTAAATCTGAAAAGTGCATCTTTATTGGGTATAAGGATGGTTTAAAGGGCTATAAGCTTTGGAACCCAGTAAGAAGGAAGGTTATGTGTAGTCGAGATGTGGTGTTTAGAGAGGTGAAAGCTGTTATTAAACATGAATTCTAGCCAAAGGAACGTGAGAAGATAGATTTATAGCTTAAGGAGGAATAATCGGACTCTACAGCAGAGGAGGAATCAGAAGATGAAGAGCTAGAATCTCTGGGTGTGAGAAGATCAGTTCGAGAAAGAAGGTAGCTAGAAAGGTATAGTCCATTTTCTTTTTGTTCAAATTTTTCTTTATCTGTTACTAATGATGATCCTAGAATTGTGAAGGAAGCAGTAGATTCAGAGGATTGCAAAATATGGAAAGAGGCCATCGTTGATGAAATGGCATCTTTGCCCAAAAATGAGGCTTGGGATCGGGTGGAGATGCCAAATAGAAGGAAACCCATTAGCATCAAATGGGTGTTCAAGAAGAAGACAAATGCAGAAGGAAGGGTGGAGAAATACAAATCTTGGTTGGTAGAAAAAGGTTATTCCCTAGTGTCAGGAATTGATTTTGGTGATATTTTTTCTCCTGTTGCCAAGGTAGCTTCTATTAGATTACTTTTATCTGTTGCTACTACTTTTTATTTTGAGGTAGAACAGATGGATGTGAAGATAACATTTCTTCATGGGGATCTGGAAGAGGAGATCTACATGAAGCAACCTGAAGGTTTTACGGTGAAGGGTAAGAAAGCACTGGTATGCAAGTTAAAGAAGTCTCTGTATCGGTTAAAACAGTCACCAAGGATGTTGTATCAGAAATTTGATACATTTATATGGGGACTTGGCTTTAGGAGAAGCAAGGCAGATCACCGTGTATATTTTAAATTAATTGGTTGCCCTGTTATTTATGTGGTCTTGTATGTGGATGATATGTTGCTAGTTGGAAATGAAAAAGAAATTATCCAGGATTTGAAGACCCAATTGTCCTCCAAATTCAACATGAAAGATCTTGGTGCTACAAACTATATTTTGGTCATGGAAATTAAAAGAGATCAGAAAAAAAGGAAGCTTTGGTTAAACTAGAGGAAGTATGTCAAGGCAATATTGCAAAGGTTTAATATGGAGGATAGTAAACTGGTGAAAGTTCCTATTCCTGTTGGTATAAAGTTATATGCTAAACAATGTCGCAAGACACAAAAAGAGGAAAAGGACATGTCCCATGTTCCATATGCAAGTGTAGTCAGTACCCTAATGTATGCGATGGTATGTACTAGACAAGACATTACACATGCAGTGGGAGTATTGAGCAAGTTTATGTCAAAACTAGGGAAGGAGCACTGGACAACAACGAAGTGGGTTTTCAGATATTTGCATGTCACTAGTGATTATGGCTTGTGCTACTAAGGAAGAGTAGGATTGGATAGTGTGTTGGATATTCATGGCTTTGTTAATGCAGATTGGGCTAGAGATCTGGATCAGAGAAGACCTACAACTGGGTATGTGTTTAACCTATTTGGAGGTGCAGTCAGTTAGATGAGTAAGAAACAATTTGTAGTGGCACTATAAACTATAGAGGCAGAATACATGGCACCCACTCATGCAAGCAAGGAAGCAGTTTGGTTACAGAGATTGTGTACAAGTATGGGGTTAGTATAGGGAGCTATAAGGATAGACTGTGGCAGCCAAAGTGCAATTTTCTTGTCAAAGTACCCTACTTACCATTCAAGGACAAAGCACACTGATGTTTAGTATCACTTTGTGAGGGATATGATAGAAGACAAAAAGGTGTTGCTGGTAAAGGTGGACACTTTGAAGAATACTGCAGATGCATTGACAAAATTTGTGAGCTCTGAGAAGTTCTCTTGGTGTAGAGAAGAAATGGGCATTGTAGGGCTAGATAAATGACTAAGCTCTCCTGTGGAAAGAAAACAACACGTGGGAGATTTTTGGGTTGTGTTATATTCTTTTGATGACTAGCCCATGTCGTTGCGTCGATTGTGCAACGGGGGGTTCACAGGGGATTTGAGGGGGGCGGGTAGCCCTCCTCTATGGGGTCTGGGGCAGTGCCCAGGGGAAAAAAATTTTGGACCCTATATTAGGTTGGGCAATCTTGCCTATGGTTTCGTGCATGGTTTTCGCACATGGTTTTGGATGCGATGGTTTTTGGTCCATGGTTTTGGATGCGATGGTTTTCGGTCCACGGTTTTGGACACGATGTTTTTTGGTCCATGGTATTGGATGCTTTGACATGTATAAATATGTATTGTAACATTGAAATTAACATAATGAAAAATCAAGATGATAGTCCCAGTTTTGGGATCCAGGAGAAAATCTTTGTGTATATGTGTTTTATGTGTTACACTCTCACATTGTTTATTTTCTGTGCTTTAGAATTTCTATGTAAATAATTCCTATACGAGGTTAAAACCTACACCTTATACTATGTCGATGCTCGAGGTGCTTCAAAATTGTCCCTCCAAAAAGCATGCTTTATTGTCAACAATTGGTGGAATTGATCCAACGGATTCCAATCTCATAGTTTTTAACCATGCAAGTTATACGCCACAATTACCAGCACAGTTAGCATTCTTGATGCAAGTAAATGCTTTGAATCACCTCATTCACTGAACCATTGCTGACAAAGTTGCATCTACTTGTATCATGTCAAGGAATTGCTGGAAAACACTTAGCTCACCACCTTTGTCACAATCACCTACAACATTAAAAGCTTTTGACGGTCGCACTTATACACCTTGTGGAATTTTAAGTAATATGGAGGTAGAACTAGGGGAGAAACTTTAAATATTGAAGTTGAGGTCATTGAGAGACCCCTTGACTACAATATTTTACTAGGAAGACCATGGGTTTATGCTATGGCTGTTGTGGTTTTGACATACATTCGAATGATCACTTTCCCTCAAAAAGGCGAAATCACAGTAATTGATCAACTCACCTTCTTCGCCTCTAGTTCACAAGAAACTGGAAGCATTCCATTAGTTCACAGACCTCCACTATCTCTTCAGAACATTGGAGTAGGTCTCTTCAAAGATTCTTCCCTAATGGGCACCTTTTCACTACGGTCACCATCACAAATGGCAGAAGTTGCAAAAGTTGAGACCTGTAACATGATATCTTCCACTTCATCTGACTCAAGGAAGATTTCCAATAATTTCAAAGTTGATATGCATAATGAAACCATGCCACTAAGCCCAATTGAGCTCTTATAGGAATCAATATTTTTGGTTTTCGCAACAAATCGAAATCCATCATCCTCGATTGTATGGGTTGATCATTTGTTAGAATATGGTACTTCCTCTGATCCTTTTTCACGTACATTTTCTATTGATGAAGGAATCATCCAATCAATGACGACAAAAGAAGAACCATGGGTAGATTATCATCATGGATCCCATCTTCTAGATCACATAGAAGATATTCCAAATGAACTAAATCGCCCTTCAATCATTGATTTCCTTTCAAATTTTGTATTTATAGACATAGTCAATTCTGAACGAAACTTATCGAATATCGAAGAAACCATTTCTATTGATATTTCGACCAAACCTGGAATTGTAGAAAACATCCATGTTGGAAAATATTGTTCTCCATCAGAACTTGAAACTTACCGTGCTCTTTTTCGTGAATTTTGAGATATATTTCCTTGGTCATATGAGGAAATGCCAGGTATTGGTTCTAGTATAGTTGAACACAAGATTAAAATGTATGCTAATGTCAAGACGGTACGACAACGCCTCCATCCTATTCATCCAAAGAAGGTTTCTACCATAAAAGTAGAAGTTGAAAAAAAATTGTAGGCTGGTTTCATATACTCCATTCCTCTTACCGATTTGGTTTCGAATATTGTTCTTGTCATGAAGAAACAAGGAACAATATGAGTGTGTGTTGATTATAGGGATGTTAATCATGCTTGCCCAAGAGACAACTATCCCACTGCCTTTATCTACCATATAATTGATGAATGTGTTGGATGTGAAACATTTTCATTTATGGATGGCTTTTCCGGCTATAATTAAATCAATATCATCCCAGAAGACTAATCTAAAACTACCTTTCTTTGTCCTTGGGGCACATTCGCATATAGGAAACTCCATTTTGGTTTGAAGAATGTTGGGGAAACTTTTTAGAGGGCAATGAATTATGCCTTCCATGACATCAAACACATCGTTCAACCCTATCTAGATGACTTACCTGCTCATTCACGAAAATAGGTTGATCACGCACAACATTTGAGAGCCATGTTTTTATGGTGCTGACACTACAAAATTCGACTCAATCCTCATAAATGTGTGTTTTTTTTTTGTTCTGGTCCTTTGCTTGGTTTCGTAGTGTCCAAAGAAGGAATTCGACTCGATCCTCTTAACGTTAAGGTAATTCTTGATCTGCCTCCACCTTCCAATTTACTTCAGTTACAGAAACTCCAAGGGAAGGCTAACTTTATAAGGAGATTCATTCCCAACTATGCTGAAATGGCTAAACGATTTACTCATCTTTTGAAAAAGGGAATTCCCTTCCATTGGGACCAAGTTGCGCAAGCTTCCTTTGATTCTCTCAAAGATACCCTGATACAAGGGTAATTAATGTATTCCCCTAAGTATTAGAATGATTATTTCCTATATCTCGTCATTGCAGATAGAACCATTGCTATGGTTTTAGTCCAAGGAGAAGATGGGATTGAACATCCATTCTATTATTTGAGTCGTAATCTCAATTATTCGGAAGTTAAATATTATTACTTGGAGAAGCTAGCTTTGGCTTCCATTCAAGCTATAGAGAGATTTCACCATTATATCCTGCTTTGAAAGACAACTCTCATTTCAGATTGCAACCCTATGACATACATCTTGTCACATCAATTGCTGGGGGGAGGATATTCAAAATGGATCGTCATTTTGGAAGAATTTGATTTGGAATTCATCAAATCCAAGTCAAAGAAATCTCTAGTTTTTCTCGAGCTTCTTTGTGACCTTCCCTCTACTGCCATCGACTCAACAACGAAAGTTTCTCATCTCGTCATCTAACCCTTCTTATGGAGATATACTAATATATCTCCAAACCCAAACTTTCTGGTCTGATACCTCTCTCTTGCAACAACGATGTATTCGATATCAAGCCAAAGATTATCTGATCATTGGCGGTATCGACATGTTTTTTTGTAGGTGCCTCACACAAGAGGAAGCCAAGAAATTTCTGAATGATTTCAATACTAGTTCTTGTGGTGGACATTTATCTAGTTATGCTACTACATAAAAAATTCTCCGTGCTGGTTAATTTTGGCCTACCATATTTAACGATTGCATTACTGTTTTCAGAAGTTGTCATGCATGCCAGATTTTTTACCGCAAAACTAGATTACCAACTGCACCACTACATCCTGACGTCGTTGTTAGACCATTTTCAAAATGGGGCATTGATCTCATGACATGTAACCCTCACTCAACCAAGGGGCGTGGGTATATTATTGTCACCGTTGACTATTTTATGAAATGGGCTGAGGCGATGCCTGCATTAAACAACGGTGGTGGCACAACTAAATTTTTTTTCTTCAACCATGTGGTTGCATGGTTTGGTGTACCACAAGCTCTAGTTATAGATCATGGTTTGCATTTTCACAATCACATGATGAATGAATTAACTGCCAAGTTAAGACTCTCACATGATAGTTCTACTCCTTATTATTCGCAGGCTAATGGAAATTTTGAAGCCATCAACAATGTCCTTAAGCAAATGCTTCAATGAATGATAGGAGTTCACAAATGAAATTGGAATTTGATCCTATACTCAACTTTGTGGGCTTACTGAACCTCAGTAAGAAATATAACTGGATTCACACCATTCTAATTGGTGTAGGGTCTTGAGGCAATCTTGCCAATAAAATGTGAGATTTCATCACTAAAACTCGCAATTGACTTGTTACCTGACACTTCTGATGAGGAACCATGTTTCTTAGAACTCATCCATCTGGATCAAACATGTCATGAAGCTGCATTGGCCAAAAAAGCATGTAAGAAACGAATTAAGGTGCAATATGTCCGTAATGTCAAGCCTCACATATTCTCAAAAGGAGACCTGGTCTTGCTTTATGATTAGGAAGCCGATAAATTAGGAACAAGAAAATTTGAATCACTATGGATGGGCCCCTACATTGTCAAGCATGTTTTGGCAAAAGGTACTTATGAATTGGTTGATTATGATGGAATTCCATTGTTGCAGCCCTGAAATGGGTTGTATATTAAATGTTACTTTGCTTGATTATATGTTGTAAAAACACTAAATATATGCTTTGATTGTGTGTGTGTGTCACAATGTGACTTTTAGAGTTTTTTATGTGGTTATTAATCCACTTTGCATTTCTTCCAAATTTCATAACCTTTGGAACCATTTGTTGGTTATGCCGATGGTGTTAGTCATAGTACGTACAACCTATCCTCTATAGAATGGGCCATATTCGCTCCAAGTGGCAAGTTAGTGAGTTTTCAAGGGATTTGTATCGGTCATTCTATGAACAATATCGTTGAGTATAGCACATTGATCGAACTCCTCTCTGATGCCATTTCACTTGGCATTCGCCGAATCATCATTGGGCTAGACTTGCAACTTGTCATACTACAACTTACAAATGTTTATACTGTCCAAAATCCAACTGTTCATCGTATATTCCTTACAGTTCGTATCTTGGTAATACATTTTGATTACATTCAATATCAACACATTTCCATAAAATTTAACACATTGTTTGATTCTTTAGCGAATTACATGTTAAACAGACATTACGACATATGTCAAGAGTAAATTTTCAATTCACATCAACAGTACAATAGGATTACACATAACCATACAAAAAAACTGAAAGTAAAATAGATAGATGTTCAAAGTTTTTACAAAAATTTGTGTCTAAGACATGTTGGTCATCTAACCTCAAAACCTCAAAATGCATACAGTAAATAATCGTAAGTATATCTAATGATGCTCATGCTAACAGGTCACTACTTAAGCTATCATGCGCAATAGCCTCATCAATGGCTAGGTACACCAATAGTATGGCTTTGTAGTCTCATCAGTAACTCCTCGATCTGATCATCCAGTATACCGAGGGTTAACCCCTCTATATGACGTTGCAGCTCTACTAGTCTCTCGATCAGATCTAAATCCTGGAAAATTGCTCTTCCGACATTTCTCCCCACTAGTTCACCTGCCTCTTTTTGATGACCCATTGGTCGAATAGTGACAACATATGTATACATGAGAACATTTTTAGTTTAGTCTTGGAAAAATCAAAAAACAACAAAACATGTAAAAACTCAAAAAATAAAGAATATATGGTCAAAACAATTTACCTATAGCACCCCATTGAGAACCCACTGGTAATCTCAAATCTAGATCTCTACGGAAATCCATCCCTACATATGGATGCTCCTCTATGACAATATGTTGTTGATGGAGCCAACTGAAGAATGTAGTAGAAAATGAGACTGATGACTAACCAACATGTCTAGCCATTAACTCTACCCATCTCTGCATCTGTTGATCTCTAGGACCAGTTAAACTCAGTGTCACATGTTGAGGTTGCATCAATGGAATTCTCTCCAAAGTAAAAGTGATAAAGATCAATCCATAACTGAAATTTTTTGTCTTACTGCCTTTTACGTTAGTTAGTTTCTCTTTCATCAAATAGAATACTACCTCACACAAGTTGAACATAGTTGGTTCGAGACACTCGAGCGCATACTGCATGTATAATCTACTCACGACATGATGTGTCACACTACCTCCCAACTTTGTGATAGTAAAGAGGATTGTTCACAAGGGAATATCACGAACATCCTTGATGTTTATATTTCCATCTTTGCTAGGCTATGTACTTGGCCAACAAAATTATCGAATGTAGTCCCTCACTGATTCACCCCCACAGGCAGAACCTGAAAGAGAAATGGGGGCACCGCATCTCAACAATCCTATGAGAAAGTAAATTTCATCAATTAATATAGGGACCTCTTTGTCCCCTATGTGAAAAACCTGCTCTACTGGATCCCATGAATGAACCAAGAACTGCAATAGTTCTAACTGTTGCCTCATCCCGGATAACCTAAAATATTTTGTTGGAAATAATACTGAGAGGGGGGGTGAATCAGTATTATCACATTATTAAAACTTTTTCATTTCCAAACTCTGATTCATATATGCTACTTCCGCAACTTCTTATGATTAAGTTAATTGATCTTCAATGAGTGCATTAGAACATTATCAACCATATTATCAGTTAACAGATGCAGTAACATAGAATAGATCATCACACATAAGGCACACACATGAACACCATGATATAAGGTGGAAACCCAATGCGGGAGAAAACCACCTGCTGCAAGTCATCTCAATCTTCTTCTTAATAAGAAAATCCTTTTACAATATTTGTACTGATGCAGTCTTATACCAGTACGGAAGCTACAACCCCCTTTGCTCTTGTACTAGCCGATCCATTTACTAGTAGCAGGCTGCTACCTGCTACAAAAGATTCCCCTTTTCTTTTGTACTAGCTTAAGTACTAGTACGTAGGCGCCGGCCTACAATCTTCTCTCCTCCAGGTACCACGTTTCATCAATTTTCATACTGGATACACTGAAGCACAACACATAATCTCAAAGGCCACGTTTCATCCAATTTTCATACTGGACCCAATAACCACATTGAAGCTCATAATCAAACAACCTTCTGAATCACCCAATCACTATATCAATACATATACAATGAGAGTCATCAATCAGATCTAGTCCATCAGATCACATAAAGATGAGTCATTAAGAACATAATCAATCACTTCTGAGACTGCTGTTATCAGATCATAATACCAGAAACCAGACATCACTTCAACACCCAGAACACAGCAAGGATAAACATGGACAGCTAAATTGATTTCAAGAGAAGTACGCAGCTTCACCCATGTAATGCCTGCGTACAAGTACACATTGTTCTTCTGTGGCGCCACGGAACTCCGCACCTGCGCCTTCTATGGCACTGCGCACCTCCGCACCTGTGCCTTCTGTGCCGCCGCGTACCTCCGCACTGCACCTTCTGTGGCGCCGTGCACCTCCACAGCTGCGCCTTCTGTGGCGCCGCGCACCTCTGCACTGCGCCTTCTGTGGCGCCGCGCACCTCCGCCGTTGTGCCTTCTGTGGCGCTGCGCACCTCCGCAGTTGCGCCTTCTGTGGCACTGCGTACCTCCGCAGTTGCACCTTCTGTGGCGCCACGTACCTCCGCAGCTGCGCCTTTTGTGGCGTCGCGGACTTCCGCCCCTGCAGCGCTTCTGCGCCTGCATATCTCCCCGCTTTTCTTTCACTGCACTTGCATGCTTGTGGGTATAGATAATTTCAAGACTTCAAGAATAACCCAGACTGTAAGATCTACAAATCTGATCATGCGCCGAAGTGATCTCAACCCATCAGTAGATTTGCCTTATTTAGATCTAGACATTACTCCAAGAGATCATAGTATTTCAGATCTAGCTCTCATAAGATGTTCAACCCAAACGCATACACAAGCCAAATGATCTCCTTTGCTTTATATAGGCAAGCTCTTCCTCAAATCATGGATCAATACCATGGGCCAAAACCATAATAACACAATTTCGTCGGCTAAATACCAAGAGTTAAACATAAGAAACCCCACGTGTGCTTTTCTCTGCCTTGAACTAAGTGAACTGGGGCTACGCACCTCCTGAACGGGATAACTGCGGGTATGTACGCACTTTATGTAACACCGGCCTGCGTGTACACACCTTCTATAAGGTGTACCTGCGTACCCCTTATTTTCTTCAATATTTGATAGCTGATCATCAATCTCTGCTGCTGACTTGAAGTACTGTGATCTATCACCTGAATGGGTTGCCATCAAGGAAAACACTTTAGCCATAATGCCAACAATCTCCCCCTTTGGACTTGATGGCAAAGCTTACTTGTGAACTGTCATCTGATCCCTTTTTGTTGTCCGATAACCCATGCACTCTGTAACATCTGATATTTCTTCTGTAGATTCATCTGAATGTATACAAGTGAGATGATCTTCTATGAGAGGGTTGCCATCAAGTACAACGCATGCATCATAATGCCAACCCTGATTTGTTGGAGTATGATGTGGAGATAAAGCCCACCAAGCTTGTTAAAGGACAGGGATTGGAAAAGTTAATGGCTGAATCAAACTTGCAGGCCTTAGACATAAATCTGATCGCTGCTATGTCTGATGAGAATGAGGAAGGTTCATCAATTCAGGTATCCGAAATGTCTATTCTTTCCCCGTGGTATTCAAATATCATATATGTGCTGTAGAATTTGTCACCACCACCCGACATGACTCGAAACAAGAGTAGAACTCTCAAACTAAAGGCCACTAAGTTTTGCATTCTAAATTCTGCACTTTATTGGAAAGACCCCGGTGGCAATCTGTTGAATTTTTTGGTGGAAGAAGAAGCAAAGTAGGTCATGGAGTATTTCCACAAAGGAGATTGTGGCGATCACCTTTTTTGGAAAACAACGGCAAATAAAATTCTAAGAGTGGGATACTATTGGTCGACATTGTTTTTTGATGTATATAAGGTTGTCAAAAGCTATCATCAATGCCAGATTTTTTAAGGAAGGCAGAAATTACAGCCTTTGCCGCTTAAGCCCATTGAGGTGAGTGCCCCTTTTCAGCAGTGGGGGTTGGATTTCATTGGTGAAATTAATCCTGCTTCTTTCGGTCAACATCGTTGGATTCTCACAGCAATAGATTATTTCATGAAATGGATCAAAGCAATTCCCACCAGACAAGCTACGGATGCGGTTTTATTCCTTGAGAATAATATCTTGTCTCGTTTTGGTTGCCCGAATAAGTTAATCACTGATAATGTAGCAACATTCAAATCAAAGAAGATGATTGAGTTTTGTAACAAGTATAAAATCATTTTGGGTCACTCAATTTCCTATCATCCATAAGGAAATGGTTTGGTAGAGTCTTCAAACAAATTTTTAGTCAACATCATTAAGAAGCCGCTGGAAATAAACAAGAAGAGTTGGCATAAGAAGTTGGCCAATGCACTTTGGGCAGATCAGGTCAGCCAAAATAAATCCATTGGTATGTCCCCCTTTGAGCTTGTTTATGGAGTTGATACAGTGTTTCCTACCTCTCTAGCAGCTCCGATAGTCAAAATTATTCAAGAGGACGGCAATGAGGAAGATCCTATGCAGAGAAGATTAAATCAAATGGTCCATTTGCAGCAAACAAGAAAAGAAGTTTTCCAAAACACATCTAAGTTGCAGGAGAAGATTAATAAAATCTATGACAGAAAAGCGAAGGCGGACAAATTCCAATTGGAGGAAGTGGTGCTGAAATGGGATGCAAGGAATGAGGAAAAGGGTAAGCATGGTAAGTTTTAAAATCTTTGGAAAGGTCCCTTCAAAATTGCTACATATCATGGTCATAATGCTTTTCTTCTGAAAGAGATGAACGGGGAAGAATGTCCCGAAGGGTTGGTCAATGGTCGGCTGCTCAAGTGGTATCATTTCTGAGAAATTTTCTGCTGCTTACATTGTCATTGTACATATCATTTTAATTTCAGTTTCATTGCAAGAGTGTGTTGTGATATTTTCTTCAGTCTGGGGCCCGAAGTGAAGGCTATAATTCTGAAGAAAGGTTTCAGTTTCGGGTTCACTTTGTCAAGACAGTTTTTCAGTCATTTTGGTTTCATAATTGAGTCAGTTTAAGTCAAGTTTGAGTCAATAAATAAGTCAAGACTCTTATGTCGATTTCTTGAAATAATGGACTCCATAGCCCAATGGACGAAGGCACTATCTAGCTCTCCTAGATATCTTCCATTCTTGGCACCTCCAAGGAGCTACCATCCCCATTGGAGCCAATGTTAGAGTCGGTGTTTACATCCCTCCATTAGAGATCATTTCTCTTATTGCATTTCATTTTTAGGTGTCTCGTTCGATTCACTCAGTTGCATTCTGCTAGGGGCATGCCATAATCTGATGGAAGGGTCTTGTTATTCATTTCCCCTCATGCCATATCCTGTTGGCTCATGTCTGTTCATCAAAATCAAGTTTTAAAGTCACTCAAAGTCTTGTTTCAATCCTTTTGATCAGAAATAGTCATTTTAGTCACTAGGTCTAGGGTTTCACAAATTGTGTCTTCAAGATGTCCAATAATGCCAACAGGCCAGAGGAGGGTTCTTAATAAGTTTTCATTTCAAATATTTTCATCGTCATAAGGATGGATTATGACTTTTCTTCAAAACTATGTTTTGAAGAAAATTCAAGATTTCATTTTTTGTAATAATTTTCAAAACTTTTTCAGTTGTTAAATTCTTCAGGCGCAACCCTGGTCTCCTTTGCCAAATTCCAGGAAAGATATCCCTACAAAAAATTGCCAAGAATTTCATCATTTCAGTCAAAAAATCAAAAAGGAAATTTAAAAAAAACAGAGTTGTATTCAAATGTGAAAAAGTGCCAATGCCAAACATTACAAAGATGGGTTTTGGAGAGTCAAAAGTCAAATCCATGTCCTTATAAAGATATTTCCATGAGGATCAATGTAATTTGTACGCCAAGACCAAAGAGAAGCAACTCAAAGCAAATTGGTTGAGCAAGTGTGCAATTTGGGTGAGGTTGGATGAAACTTGACTAGTGCGGTGCATAGAGTAGGTGGCGCGTTGCACTGGAGGGGTGCGGCGCACTGGGAGTGAATGCACAGTGCAAATTAAAACGGGTGCAACGCACTGGGACGGTGGGGTACATTGGGTATGCGATGCGGCGCATACACCTGAAAGCCAGAAATTTGCTAAAATTTCTATAAATTTCCCATAACTTGCGTGGATTTTCCAGGTAGAGTATTTATCTTGATGTTTCATCCAATTTTGTGATAAGTTATGGTGGTTTATGGATGATAATGGTTGAAACAACAATCTTAAACCCTACCTCTGAAATACCTCAAGGAAACTTGTTGTTAGGGTTTCAAAATCAATGTTGTGCTACCAAACTCACTCCTCCATCCCATTTCTCCCTTCTTTCCATCATTCCCTTCTCCCTTATTCCATTTCTCCCTAATTTCATTCTTCCCTATCCCCAAAATATTACTAAACCCCTATTCCCAATCCCCTTCCACACATTTCCAATGTAAAAACCCCAAACCCTACCCTATACAAAATTCCCTTAACCTCCTAAGCAAATTTGTCCCAAAAGTCCCTAATCCCTTACTGTTTCCCCCTTCCTAGCAGTCCCTTGTTGAATTTCTCCCCTTGGTGGCAGAACTCAACCACATCACGAAAGAGCAGTCCAACACAATTTTATCACTAGCATCTATTTCTCCAAGGCAATTTGCATATCAGCAGTTATGTCATCCGTTCATTCATTCGATTATGAAGTGGAGACCCAAAGTGACTCACCCATGGAGGGACATGCACCCCGGAGGCCTCATAAAGGTGGCAAACATGTTAGAGAAGAACCGACCACCCTTATAGAATTGCAGGCCTGCCTTCTTGCCGTCTCTTGTTTCCAGTTTCAGTCATGTTATGAATTTTGGGAGAAGGTTGCTTATGTTCATGTCCATCATGAGTTGGATCGCTTATTTGTATTACATTTACATGATGATCGAGTTACTTTGGCTGGTGTCACTTTCACACTTACACCAGATTCTATCTCATTAGCAACCGAAATACCTAACATTGGAGAACCATGGAACAAGAGGCAGAAGATTGACTGGCAACATTATGAGCCATATATTAAACCAGGTTTCTTGAGGCAGCTGAAGAGAGTGTTCCCTTTCTGATATCTCAAAGATGAATATACTCCATTAATGAAATTAATCATGAAGTATTTCAGTTGTGAAGGTGGCTTCTCCAAACTTTATGCTTATCACATCAGGTTGATGATGCATTTCACCAGGGTAAGGATGATGAAAATTCCTTATTTCATATGCCAGAACATAGAGAGGATGACTGCCCTTGTGCAGTACAAAACCCCTGAGCAGGAGTTCAACAATATTTGCCATTTTGCTCTCATCAAGATTTTGGTGGTTCATCAGCTTGGATTACAGGGCATCACTTGGGATGATTTCATCTCTCGTGACTTTTTCAGAGTTTCACAAGACCTTCAGAGGTTTGGCATGAGACTGGTAGACCTTCTCATCAGCAAGAAGGCCGTGATCCACACACTGCTACTATGCCAGTTTTCATTACTTATCAGAAGGGCACGAGGCAGTTATTTGTAGTAGCAAAGCGAGTGTTATCTCCACCCGGGGTGGAAGGGGCCTCACTTCTGACATCAGCATCACAGGTACAGGATAGATGCAAGAGGCCAATGCAGGACAAGGTGCCTTCAGGTGAGCGAGAGACTGACTTCATTCTCGTTCAGGATGATGTTACAAACATGGGTTCGCAAAATGCACATCTTATAGAGATCATCCAGGAGCAGCAAACAGAGATCACAACCTTGTCCCTTGACTTGGAGAGGGCTAAGTGGACTATGGAATACTTGGATCACTGGAACAAACAGCTCGAAGATCAACAAGCAATCATGGAGTTGCAAAATATCTGCAAGAATTGCCAAGCTACCCAAAGGAGAAGGATTGAGCTCACTTCATTGGAGTAAGAGGTTAATGATGATCGAGAGACTTGGCTCGAGAGAATCAACATCCACTTAGAGAGATTGCTGGAAAAGACCAATAAGGACAAAGCATTGTTGAGACACATGGATTTCCATTACAGGGTGCGAAATATGAGTTCCAAGGCATGAATAAGAAATCTAAAGGAAAAATTGGAGAAGGCAATAAAGAAGCAAAAGAGTCAAAAGGAGCATGATCACCTTTGGATATTAGTTGAAGCCTCTTTAGCCCAACATGACAGTTGATAGAGAAGGTATAGCCCAAATCTCAAGAAATTTGGAGCAATTTTTGCATTTTTGAAAATTATTGCACTGAAAAACAGGTTTTGTCTCCCTATGCACCACACCATGTGGTGTTCGCTTTTGCTATAGGGCTCTAAATTTCAAAAACTTTATATTTTTGGATTTGGCATGCCAAATCATGATTGCTAGTGCATGGCCAAGAAGTTTGGGCAAGTTTTGAGTCCTCAAGAGGTCAAAAACACTCAAAAAATGACCTCTCTGCCCTTATTTTGACACACAAGAACAGTCCTGGGAGATTGACGCTTTGGAGGGGCAAGTCGACACCAAATTGGAAAATTTCACTTGGGTTATAAATTAGACAGGTAGAGCTTTCGAACGAGCTATCTTGGGCTCAATTTGGACTCTAGGAAGTGCCTCCAATTCAACTCCAAAGTGGTGCGACACATAGAGAATCACGCACGGTGCATAGTTGATTTTTGCCAAAAGTTTCACCTTCCAGCTCAGAAATTCTGCCAGTTTTGACTAGTTTTGCTTTTTGATGTAATTATTGACCTATCTTGATGTAACTTGATGACTATGATGTAATTTTGGCACCTATTTACTTGTTCTAGAGGATTCATTCATTAAAAAGTGAAAATTTAATGAATGAATCAATTTCCTACCTTATAGAGGCAAGTTGTTTGATTGCCCAGATTTCAGTGCTTTGTTTAGAATTGGTTGAAAAAGCTCCTAGAATGAAGAGCTTGACCCCTAGAGGCATGGCAAGGGGTTAGGATGGTTTATATCATGTATTTTCTGAGTCATTTTCGGGGTTGGACACTTGGGATTGCTTGGCACATCATTGTACATTCTATCTCTGCATTTTTCGCAAAGGAAAGACCATGGTTTTGCAGCACTTGTTGGGATCCATGTGGCTCTGTGTTTTGATGGTGTTATTCTCTATGTAATTGTAAGTTCATTGATGTTTATGTGTATCATTTTCCCTTCCCTTTTCTTCTGAAATTAAGCAAATGAGTGATTAAAGTAGAATTCACTGGACCGTTGTGCTCTGCTTTGAACTTTTATTTAAAATTTCAATGTTTTCATCTATTTGAGGAGGACTCTCAAGACTCTGTTTCCCTAATTAGCTTCTCACTGGTCTGATCCATCCATTTATTCATTCGAAAGAATGAAAAAAATTACCTTCCTTGCCCCAATCAGAACTCTGCAAAATCTGTGTCTCATCCCCGAACCCAAATATGCCTCTCCCATTTTCCAACTCAAAACCCACAAAAACTCAATTCAAATCCTTATACTTCATACCTAGCCTAAAATTAGCTTTTATCTCAGTCATCTCGAGCCCCATCGATTATATTTTGCCGAGATTGACCCCAAGAGAGCCCTCTCCTGTCGTCGTAGGGCTAGCTACGAGGCTGAGCGTGGTTTGATGTGGACCTAGAAGCTTACCTTTTCAGCCTAAGGTAAGTCTAGGCTCTAACAGTTCCCCCATTGATCTGGTAAAATTTAGTCATTTTTTGTAAAATAGTACATCATTGGCAACAAAATTTAGTCTTAGGGGGTATTTTTCCATGTTGATTAGTGGTAGACAATATTGTTTTGTTTCAAAGTAAAAAATGCAATAACTAGTTACCACACACACAAACATCATAATTCAAATGTGACATATCTCCTACCGTATGCAAACTTTTACACGAAATGGCGCACTCACATATTTGAGAGTAGACAATGAATATGCACCTAGCACTGCAGCATTTGGTGAGTATAAATGTAGGGATATACAACATGAGATTCTAAAAACCACCCATCCAATTGTGTTATCCCAATGTATACCCTCTTAAATGATGCAGTGTTGTTTTTATTAATTTCTATTAATTGTATCAACATATGTGTCATGACTGTCCAATGCTAATCATTATTATGTTAAGCTAAATATCATAATGAAACGTTCACTAATATTCACTTCAACAGAGAAGTTCACAATGTATCATTTAGTATATGGTACAAGGAGATAATGTGATTAATACATATCAAAATCCTTGTGGAAATATATGCCACTTCAATTTTTATTTTAAGTTAGCTTGTAATTAAAATGATATCGCAAAGACAATAAGGAAACACGAAACATAGAAGTACCTCTAAGTAAAGCCTAACTAAGGGATAATATGTTACAACTATAGAAAAAATTAAAAGCTCTGCCTTAAGCTAATGAGAAGACCAAGGCATATCTCTCATGTAGTTTATTGTAGGGGTAGATATGCCACAAGGTCCTCCTATGCTAAATACTATTGTGCTACAGAAAATATTAGAAAACCGTATTCACTAACATGCATTTTTAACAGAGAAATTTGCAATGTATCATTCAATATGAATTACAAGGAGATAGTGGCACTCATGCTAAACAAAATCCTCAAAGAGAGATATGTCATATTAATTTTAATTTAAAAAACATGTTGTGAAGAAGACATCACAAAATCAACAAAATCCTCAAAATGGAATATGTTACTTTACTTTTAATTAATTTTCTTACAGACATCACAAATTCAAGAAGGAACCACAAAGTGGACAAGCACCCATGAGAAATTTTAGAGCCTAAACAAAGAAATACACATTGCAATTTGTGTAGTAAAGATTAAAATACACACCTAACAAAGATAATGTGAACATCACGACTACAATGAGATGTAGGACAATCCACGAAAATGACAATCCTATAAGTGACCAATGCCCATGTGGGATTTCTTGTATTACAGTCAAATCACATCTTCCATGAATAAAAGTCACATCAGATTACACAATATCTACAGGAAATCATAAATACCTATATAGATTTGGTCTCAATCTACCCAAATCACATTAAATTTTGTTCTGAAAGATAAAATAATGCACCCACAATGAAACATTCTTTTCTCTAGAAAACATATTTTGTTCCTAGCAAAGAAATAAATTATCCATAAAGAATTTGAAGAGAAAAAGCATGAGGGTTTGAAGAGAAAAAGCATCAGAAAATATGAATTAGAACCCTATTTTCGGGCTTGACCCAGATCTTTTTTAATACAACATTCTCGTCCATAAAACCCTTGGTAGTCATTGGTGAATGATGAAGGTAATGATAAATAAATTCTTCGAGTGCTCAAAGAAATGCCTCCATCATGCGAGCCCTCCTCGTGTATTGCTCAAGTCTTCTGTAACGATTTGTATATTTTTGGTAGCTGAAAATGTAAAGTGGTTTTTTAAATTATTCACAATTGTACGTATAACTTTATGAGTAATATACACTTCCTAGGGTTTTTGCATAATACTTTGTAAATCCATGTTATAGTTATGGATTTTCAAGAATTTAGGTAACATATGGTTTTAGACTTTCCCCCCTAAAAATATAATTCAAACAATTTTACTGGGAATTTTTTTTGAAAGATCCCCGCAAGTTTTAGGCCATCCTAGCTCTGGCCTTGGTAGAGGATGCCATATTTTATTGGAAAACTAATTTAAATTGTTATCTGGTTTATATTCAAATTTGATGGCTACGGTTGGACGATGCCATTTTTTATCCGAAACCTAATTTAAATTGTTATGTGGTTTATATTCAAATTTGATGGCTATGGTTGGAGGATGCCATTTTTTATTGGAAAACTAATTTAAATTGTTATGTGGTTTATATTCAAATTTGATGGCTATGGTTGGAGGATGCCATTTTTTTATCGGAAAACTAATTTAATTTGTTATGTGGTTTATATTCAAATTTTATGGTTATGGTTGGAATGTCAATTCCCCGCTTTAAATTTTCTAGTTGGTTGCTTTTCCTTTCAAGTCATCATTCCAAAGAGGTTCCATTACATAATTTGGACTTGTCTACAGAGCTCCCATTAGAGAGTTGGGACTAATTACTAAAGAGGTTAGAGATTAAATTTGATGGTAATTGTTTAATGTATTATATTTTTTAATAATGGAAATGCCTAGTATAGAGTAGATTTGTAGGTGTAAGGTAAGTATGTAAACAATTTTAAATATCAACCTAATTAAAAAATAGAAAAAAATTAAAAATGATATCGAGGATGACTATAAACATTTAAATTTCAAGTTAATTAATAATAGAAATGTACAATAATAAAAATAATAAAAATCTATTTGTTATATTTTGATTTTGTTATTAACTTATGAATAGGATTTGTTACAATAACATGGGTCAATACCATGGCTTATCAATACCACATGCTAAAAAACCATAACTTATTTAACAACAAAAATATTTTATAATAATATCACAAGATCCTTAACCATGGATATTCACCCCCACATTACCATGGATATCATTAACCTATAAAAACTAGGCTCTGTTTCAATACCATGGGTCAATACCATGACTGGCTAATACCACATACCAAAAAAATCATAACTTATTTCACAATCAAAATATTTTAAAAGAATATGAAAAATTATTGACCATGGATATTCACCCCCACTTTACTATGGATATTATTAACTTGTAAATAGGCTTTGTTACAATACCATGGGCCAATGCCATCTTATCAATACCACATGCCCAAAAGAATAACTTATTTCACAATCAAAATATTTTATAACAATATGACAAGATTCTTAATCATGGGTATTCATCCTCACTTTTCCATTGATATTATGAACTTGTGAATAGGCTTTGTTATAATAGCATGGTGCTAATACCAAGGCTTATCAAAACCACATGCCAAAAAATCATAACTTATTTCACAATCAAAATATATTTTAACAATTTGACAAGATTCTTAGCCATGGATATTCACCCCCAATTTACGATGGGTATTATTAACTTGTAAATAGGTTTTGTTACAATAGTGTAGGCCAATACAATGGCTTATCAATACCACATGCCCCAAAACCATAATAGGTTTCATAATAAAAATAATTTTATTTTATTTTATTTTATAACATTTTTAAAATTGAAGCTAAAATGAACAAGGTTATAATCACTTTTGAGATATATCTAAACTCTTTATCCTCACCACTACAAAAAATATTGCAATAAATATTAAATTAATATTTTAATAAAATTAAAAATGAGAATACTTTTATATTTAAAGATGTGAAATTTATATAATATAAATAGTGTTAGTAAGAACCAACATAGATCCATGTTAACTAAGAATCCAAAGGATAACAAAAAGAAAAGTGACGTGGAGAGAGGGGAACGGGGTGGAGAGGGAGGAAGGTAGTGACAAATCTAGAGGGGAGAGAGAGAGAGAGAGAGAGAGAGAGAGAGGTTGAGGGAGAGAGGAGAGGAGAGAAGAAGAGAGATAGGGAGAGAAGGGAAGGAGGGAAAGAGGGATACACATAGAGGAGGGGAGAGAGAGAAGGGAAGAAAGAGAGAGAGAGATGGGGGGGGGAGAGATAGAGGGAGGTGGGAGAGAAATGGGAAGAGAGGAATCAAGAGAGAGAAGGAGAGAGAGATGGAGTTGGAGGGGGAGAGAGAGGGAAGGAGAGGAAATACATAAGGGGAGAAAGTGGAGAGAGAGAGATAGGCAAAGAAGAAGAGGGAAGGGAAGAGAGAGAGATAGATATGGAGAGAGTCTGTGTGTATGTTTGAGGGTGAAAGAGAGAGAATGAAAAAGAAAGAGACACATAAATATGAAAATAGATATTATATAGTATTATTTAACCATCCTAAATCCATCTTAACCCCTGATCTATAAAGCGTTGATAGGGATCAAATGTCTCGAGGTGCACACCTTTCCTTAAGGTTTGCACTAAAAAATAGTTTTTCACCCCGGCAGATTGGATCCCTCTCGATAGATAGGGGGTTAAGATGAATCTAGGATAGTTATATGTATTTGAAGTTTTTATGAGGAAAACCATACTTTGATATTTTGTATAATTTTAACATAATTACATGTATTTCATGTATGGTTTTGTATAAATTATAGATATATGTTTCATGAAAATTACTTTTTCACATCAATAACCAAGAATGGAGTATTTAACATAGGGTTTAAGGGGTGACACAATGTTCTTGTAGGATTCAAGGTAATGTCTTGAAACTTCACAACCTTGATACAACAGAGAAAATATTGTGGTTACCAAGTCTCAAACGCATATTCACATTCAACAAGTTGTGTGCACACCTAGGGGTTCACATGCCTATTATGAGGAATCCCAACCATCACAGAGCCATCATGGAAGCCCAACATTGACATATGGTACCAAGAAGACAAATAACGATCATCATTGATATGAAATAAAACCATATTTAGCAACTAATAAAATATTCTTCTAGTTGCAAGTATTCCTACGTAAATTATGTTTACTTACTTAGGTGGTGAGAAATGCCATAAATTTTTTTTTTTCCAATAAGAAAAAGACATCATTTTTATGTTAATATTAATGCAAAGATGTAACTTACATCATCTAACATATACTAAATTTGCTTTACCTGAATGAAATGATATTGTAATGTGTTCAAAATCTAATGTTCAGGCAATATCAAAATCCCCATAGGATTCAAAATAATTTCATAAGGCTCTAGTACTGCTATGTTCATAATGTATGTTCAAACTAGATAAACAACAAGGTATCCAAGTTAAAAACTAGTATCCTAGTTTCAATGGATATGACCCTAATAATAAAAAATGTAGATATGCATGAAAATTTAAGCCTTCAACTAAAGGAAATGTGTCCTCTACTAATTACTGAACAATTCTCCTTGGATGTATTCTTCATAATGTATTTGACTCAGCTAGAACGTCATTGTCATTTTTGATAATTTGTCAATATTTGAATGTGATCAAAGGGTATAATATTGCAGGTTCTAATCACTTCCATAATTGTAATAGTCCATTGATGCAATAGAGAAGTGTTTAAGGACATATAACCTTTCGGCCAATCTATAACAACTTTTGAACCCCCTATCACTTGTAAGTTTAGATTGCTGAAGTGACATAATTAAAATGACTAACATAAATGACTTATCTGTACTATTGTATTAGTTGTTAAGTAGTCATATTTATATTACTAGACTAAATTAGTCATTCACGTTAGTCATTTTGATTTGTATTTCTTATTAGCTAGTAGTATATCTTAACATGAGACTAAATTAGATGTTTATGGTAGTCATTTTTAGTTAATCACTTAAGACTGCTCTTTTTTTGTAGTATTTCACTTGTAAAATCTATGATGACTAAATTTTTCAGTCACCTAATAATTAATTTCTCTATTTTCTACTGGTGTTTTACAATTCATTTTCCTTATTGTCCTAAAATACTTCATGAACTCTCTATTTTACTACAGGAAACAGAAATACATAGAGCAGAAAACTATTTTTTTTCATATATTGAACACCACACATCCATTTGCCAAGTTGTTTTAGGGGAAGATGCATATGGATTATGGTAACATGATCAAGTGATTTCAACAAATTTCAGTGCACAATTTTTGAGAAATCGGCCTCCATCACCTACAAACATTTATTAATTTTCTCGATATTCGTAAATCCATTTAAAAATTTATTTTATGGGGAGATGCATATGGATAACTGTAACATGCCCAAGAAATTTCAAAATATTCTAGTGCATGGTTTAGAAGAAATAGCCTTCAATCAACTTCAACCATTTTTATTTTTTCTCGAGATTTGTGAATCCATCTAAACTGTTTTTATGGGGAGGTGCATAAGGATAATGGCAACATTCTAAAAAAAATCAGATCAATCCATCCTACTAATTAGGAGATATGGAGAAAACAAGGAAAATTTGTTATTTCATGTATTAGTACTACAAGATATCTTAGTTCTACTATAGGATGCCTTGTTTTACTATAAGAAATAGACCGAAAGCTTAGGAGTTGCTAGGAAAGGTAGAGTGAAGTGTGGGAAATGTGTCTAATGGTGGAATAACATATAAGAAAGGTCAACATCACCCACGGACAAACCCATCACTCCAAGAAGGCCAAATTTGACTAGGATAACTTTCTCATGGTAACAGGAAGACAAAGGTTTAGAATCACCAGGCTATGAAGACTTCTGTAGAAGAAAACAAAGGAAATTATCACCTCTAGAGGACCAAGGATTAATCATCAGCTCAACAACAACATGCATGTCTCTCCGACAACGATTAGGTAGGTACATGTATGCAATATTGTTGACCTCTTCTCTTGAGCATATTATAGTTAGAAATTTGTTGTTAATACATGAGAGATTGGGTTTTATAGGCTAAGGATGGGTCATCAATATCAGTTGTCTTCAACTAGTTAATTGCAGCTCACTCCTTCACTCATGCGATGTGGAAAAGCCAAATTATGAAGGGTGATGATTTCTAGGAATGGGGATAATAGTTAAAAGAGGAAATTTATGCAAAGGCCAAGTCACCAAAGCACTCCAAGACCCCCATCCACTATATTTTCACTATCTACCCATTGTTCATCCATCCTATTTCATAACAAAAGAAAACATATTTTTCAATAACAAATCTTGTACTCTGTCTCACCCTGAAAAGTTCTTGAAAAAACGAAATAGAGCATCCTCTCCATTTTCAAAAACCTACACTATTGCTTTAGATCCCTAGCATCATCCTCCAACCCTCTACATAATTTTTCATCACTCCCATATAGTTAGAAGACCCTGAAGGAAGAAGGAATGACTTCTACAAGAAGGCATAATGTTACTGTAAGAAGGAAGAAAAGAATAAATTGTGTTGAATCCCAAAATGGAAGTGCCTAAGAGAGACCTGATCAAAAAAATTATATCCAAGGCCATTAGGCAATCATCTAGGCTACAAAAGAGAAGAAGAAGGCAACAAAAGGAAATAATGCACTCACCATCAAAATGAAACTCAAACTACTGCGACAAAAAGATGTTTTCCAAGATATCTCTAATCTCTTTGTATCTTTTGTTTGATGCCTAAAAGATGTTGTAGAAATGGGAGAAAGAAATGGAAGTCGAGGGCCTATCTTAGGCTCAAACCATCATTTCTACTCAAAACAAGTTTAAGCAGGGTTTCCTATAGTACTACAGGAACCACTATAGGGTTTCCTATAGTACTACTACAGGAAACACCAAAATTACTACGAGATGTCCTAGTTCTCATCTAAAGGCATTTTGAAGGTTTCAGAGGTGTCAGAATGGTGGAAATGGGTAGCATAAGGTTGGAAAATGATGTGGAAGACCTTTTCAAAGTGAAAAATATTCAAGAACCCATCTTGAATAAGAGGAATAAAGCAAGCAAATTGTCTGAAGAAACACTGTGACTTTTTCTATGCACAAACATTTTTGGAAAAAATGAGTGAAAATGGAATGAAGGTTTCAAGGGAGAGGATATGAATGAAACTGATATACAAACCAATAGAGTTCACTTTAAAAGAGGAAAGTTATGTTTTTTCTTGAAATAATGTTAAACAATCACGAAAAGAACAACTACATTTTTGTACTTGTCCTTATAGAACTTACAGTGAAAATTATTAAGAGAAAGCACTGAAGAATGCGCAAGAGAGAGTCCAGCAAGGTCATGAATGAGGCACAATGAGGTCACTAAGTTTCTCAGAGGATGAGAAACACCATCAACAGATAGTATAATGGGCCTCTAATTTAGACATAAATTAAGGCCCATGCATCTAAATTAGACATAAATTAAGGCCCATCTAACCATTCTTCAGCACATTAAATCTCTCTTTTTGCATCATATAATGTATTTTTAACTTTAATATGTTCATTAGGAAGGCTTATGGATAATTTCTTACTTGTGCCTAATATTATTTATTTTTTTGGAATATTGTGAAAATACAGGGAAAATTATGAAGATTTGGAGGAGGAGATAATTTAGGGGCTTACTTCCTACTATGAGAGGTTCAATATTCAATACTAAATAAACATGATATCATGCAATTATGGCATAGAGTATGGAACTCCAGTGATTGAGAAAATCTTGGAATGTGTTCCCTACCGTTTAATGCATATTCCTAGTATTGGAAGCCATATCCACTAACCAAGGGATTTTTGTGGGTAAATATTCCTGTTGTCATGGGGAATGATACCTAATAATTTCGTATAAGTACCAAGTCAATTTTTTTGCTAGGGTTGGATTTTTATTAGTCTTCTTGTGGAAAGAAATCGTATTGTTGTAGCTCCATTGTCATTTCTTCCAGGGATGTAATTGTATTGATGGAAATAATGAATATTGGTGACATGTTCAACTTCTAAATCATAGTCTCCTTCATATGGCTCTATGACTCCTTGGGCTTGGCCATCTTGGCAGCCTAAGAGCCCTTTTGTATCATTAGGTTTTCTTCTTTTTTCTTCTTATTCACATGCATCTCTTGTTCTTGTTGCTTTCTATTTCTGCATTTATTATTAATGATTTCTTGTTGTAGTATTGGGTTAAATGGTTAATGGAAATTATTTTTCAAGATCGAAAACATAATTTCATGTTTGGAAAATATTTGGAAGGTCATGTTAATCGTTAATCTATTTCAATTATTTTTCTTATTCCCAAATCTAGATTTCCAAAACTCATTTCTTGCAAATAACAATGTATTTCTGGTATTTTTTAGAGCATGCTAACAAGCTTCAATCAATTTGTTTCAACTTTCATTCGATAAAAAAAAAAAACATTATAGTCAATAAAAACAATTACCCCTTTCCATTTTCAGTTGACTAGGTTAGGCATTGGTTAGATTTACTAGCTCACTAATTCTCAAATATCTAGATTTTAGACTAGTAATTTTCTGCCCTTTTTTAGCAGGGGTTAAAAGAGGTCTTTTTGAGTGATTCCACTTGGAATGGAGACCTAAAAAATCCTGCTGAATAACAAATTTTTTCCTATCCAAATTGGATTTGATATGGTTGGTCATTCGATGAATTATAATTTCGTATAGAAAATCTAATGTTTCTTGTAGTAGTATTATAGGAAATCCTGTAGCAGCATTCCAACGTGTATATACTTGCATAGATTCACTCAATAAGCTTGGTTATGATCCCTTGGGGTTGAATAAATGCCCCAAGGCTCTAAATCAATGAGTATTCAATAGTAAATAACACTTAGGACTTTCCTTTTTACCCTTGCAAAACATTTCAGCGATTTGGGCTAATGGACAAACTTATGAAATGGATAATACAATGATGATTTTATTGACTACCATATCCAATGAACTGTGGTAATGGATCTAAATTATTTCAAATGTAATAGTTTGTTGGTAGGATAAATTTCTTCATTCTTAACCCCTTCACTACTTCAAAATGATAACCTTAGACCTTTGTTTTAACCTCACAACCTCCTTATTCTCGCACTATTCCAAGAATTGTGCCTTTTCCGACACTAGATTTATATTTCATACTTAAGGGTTACAAATGAGCTTAATTAATTATTTTTATAGATTTTATATTCTTTCAAACAAATATCTTATTTCTGAAAGAATTTGGTAGGCAATGTATTAATCATTTCTTTAGCATGGTCGAGTGCAGGTAGGATTACTGCAACGTTGGTGAATCCTAAACTTTTGTGACAGTTCACTACCAAACACGAACATCTCATTCACAATCGTTCATCTCGAGTTGGGCTAGGAGTGGATATAATTGAGGGATATGATAGAGATTATTTCATCGGCGGAATGCTCAAGTTTAGTGTTTTGTTACAGCTGAAAGTCTTAGCATGTAATATTGTTGTTATTTTGGTACAACTGAAAGGGTTAGATTGTAATGATAAATTTAATTTTGTTATGGTCGTACGCCTGAAGGGATGTGCCTAATGTATGATTCATATAGAAAATTATAGCGAGTGATAGGGATAAAGATGCTACTATTACTGTGGTATTTTGTAATTTCGCTGGGTCACCCTCATTCTGGGCTAGATTCGATTTGAACATGTACATTTGGTGATTCTAAAATTTAATATAAAGGGACCACGCCATGCTATTTCAATCATGTGTTTTAATTTTATGTTGATGCATTGTTGAGAGCTAAGTTTACAAGTTTCCTAAACAGGAAAATAAGTTCGTTGGTTAGGGTCTCACCGACCCAACTCATTCTCTCTCACATTCTTCTTTCTGATTAAAGGTGTGTTGATTTCATTTTAATGAAATGTGTGAATTAAATAGATGCTTTCATTATTTCACAAAGTTCATGTTAGATTTCATTTATAAGCATTGTGTCACGGATCCCTGGTGTGCATGCTTACCTATGTTTGATCTTACCCTTTTGTAATTTTTCTCTTTTACAGCTTAGTATTATTTCTGCCTTGATCATGCAAGCATGTTATTCCTGCACTAGTGAATTTATAGTTCTACAAGTTGATTTCTTCGGTTCATTACAACAAAAGTCCTTCATCTCTTTTTCATAAGAATCCTAATGTGTTTCTCAAGTGAGTGTTCATATTTTAGAAGTATTCTTGATATTCTGAATTAAATATGCTTTGGTAATTAAGGAATGAACGTTGTTATAATACATTAATCTGTGCCCACACTTTACACTTTTAAGGAAAGGATTGAACTTCATATTTAATTATTTCAAGATGAACCTTTATGAATTAAGAAAGTTAAAAATGGAGACCAAATTTGTGTGAATAACTATCACATGGATAAAGCTTGTTGATGTAACAATTAGATTATTTCTTTAGTTGCATGAAAGAGTTCCTTCATCGAAGAAAAGTGTGCTTTGACTTTAGAATTCAACTCTTATTTTGAAGTTAAGCTGTGTTGAAGCATCTTTATGTGGTTATTTCAAATTTTTGTTTCACCTTTGCAAATTCTTTCCTTAAGTTAACACACTCTTTATTTTATGAAAGAAATTTGAAAACATGGTGTAGGAATCTCTGTTCTGCTACATGAATCAATATCCTAATATAGGAACAAAGTGCTCTAGTCCTGAGACTTAGATCCCTTGCATGAGGACAAAAATCTTTAGTAAAAGTGTAAAATATACTTTGAGCATATAAACATTGTTCCAATACTAGTGCAAGGATGTTGTAGGATGATAGGAATAACAGCTTGGTGCAGGGAGAAAGATCTATAAAGATGTTAGACATCTTCAAGGGTCCAATTATTAATCTGACATACAACTATACTGAGGATAGACATAGATTTCCATTTATAATAGTCAGGATTTATTACAAGAGCTTGAAAGTTCCTTTCATTTATTTCTCCACAAAAGTACTTTCTTTCACATTCCAGCACTAGAATTGCTTTGGTGCAAATTGTCGGGTGATCATTTTTTCGATTCTACAACGTTGTAATTAAGGAAGTAGGGATGGAGTTAGGGAAAAGTTCATATCATTTATTCCATTTCCTATGCTTCACCTCTAAGTTTATGAAACCCCTGGGTTGATAATTAAGTGTTGAAGGAGTCTCCCTAACTACAATTCCTACACCCAATATTTTTGTGTCATTTTTGGGGAGGTGATTTCAAATTGGTAAGAACTTTATCATTTTCTGGAGTAGGGGTAAGTCTGCTATTATATTTTCTATAGTATTCTTCTATTTTTTAAGGATTTTAAAAGTGTTGCTTTTTTATATTCTTTGCACCAATTGACAAATTCTTTTCTTTACAACATTTGAATTTTGTTTTTTGGATTTGATTTTTAAAATGAATGCCTAAGAAATGTAGGGGTTCAAAGCCCAATAAGGGTCGATGAAACACTGAAAAATCTGAAAAATCTTCTGATATTGGACCTTCATTTGCAGGTAGAAAGTGCAAGTAGACCCTGAATCATCACGCCAGAACGATCCACTTAGATTCTAGAAACAGTGATTCAGGTGTGACACAACCCGAGAAGGGGGAGAAGGAGGCTAACTGTGATCAGAAAGTGTAAGCCAATGATAGTCAACCTTCATCTTCTAGAAGTGGTCTGATTGGAGGCACAACAATGGCTGCTCATGAAGACCATGCAGAGGGGACTGACGAGAATTAGGTAAATGAAGAGTAGTCCACTTTTGGATTTCCAATAGTGAACTCCGAAGTGAATGTGAAAATGGAGAATAATTCACCTTTAGCTCATCCACATTTTCATGGTAAGGTGCATGAAGACCTAGATTCATTCCTTTTGGAGTTTGATATACTATGTAGGAGTTATGATTATTCTTCTGATGCCCAAAAATTAAAATTGTTTCCTATAACTCTTAAGGGTTCATCCTTGTGCTGGTTCATGGGACTAATAGGAAACACTGCAAGTCCTTGGGAACAAATGAAGAGGGTATTTTTGAATAAATATCAGTAATATTGTAAAACTAGAGAAATGCAGGATGATATCTTCACCACTGTACAAGGTGATGATGAGACTTTGGAGGAATACTTAGAGATATTTTTGTATATACTCCAATGGTCCAAACACAAATTTGATTTAAGTACCATTCAAACCTTATTCCTATGAGGGCTTACAGAGGATTCTAGACATAGTTTGAATTTATTAGGACAAGGAGCTATTCCTCAGAAAACGTTTGAATAAATTTGTGACTTGTGTAGGAAGTGTTCAAGAAATCAATATAGATCCACTAGAGGTGGTCGTAGCAGAACTAATAGACTGGGATCTACAGATGCTATGATCATTGGCTTGGAGAATAAAATGAATAACATGAAAATTGAAATAATGAATACAGTTAGCAAACAAATAGATTCTTTGAAATTTCAGCAAAAACTAGAAAAATAACAAGAGTCATTGTCTATTTTTTTTATAAAATGGGAAAAAGCATCCTTTAAGAGTGTCCTATTGATATAAAAGTGCTAATAAATGTGTGATCTATGTAGAGAACCATGCCACCGAGGGATGCCCCTCCATACCTATATTAAAATTTGTATTCAAAGGAGATCATTCTAAACCTCAGATGTTACATACCATGGAAGCGTGAAGGAACTGCCCACAGGTAAGTGCAAGTATGGTTCCTCAACCACATTTTTAAGGTTACAATGCACCTCCATATTCCTATCATCATAATAGTAATCACTCTCAACATTGGCGGCGTGGAAACTATTTTCACTGTGGATAGTCGCCTCAACCTTTACAACAAGGATGGAGAGGGCCAAACCATTCATATCATTCCTATCCTGCTCAAATGCCATCATATCCTCCTTCATATGCACTGCACCATATGTCGCAGAAACATTTTCCCTCTCTACCTCAGTAGAGTTAACCAATTCCATCATTTCCTTTGCCACCACCATTTAGACCATCTCAACTACCTTCTCAACCAATATCGAGTCATCATAATAAGGCAATGCAATTGATTCATTCAGTTGGGTTGTCCCCTTCTCCTACCTATCGAAGAATGTTGGTTCAGATAAATGAGCTCCAATTGAGATCGGGAAGGGTAGTTAAACTAGAAAAACAAAAACAATCCACAGGGACCATTCAGGATAAAAATGAGGAGGAAACTCTTGATCATTAGGAAAACAATGTCACCATTCAACCCATTCCTGTACCTTCAGATTCACTATCTTCTTCAAACCAGCCCCCCTATCTAGAGAGGTTGGCTATGGAGAAGAGTGACTCTTAGTCCTCTTTGGCTTCAGAGTTAAGGAATATTTTCATAAAGGTTCCTTTACTTCAAGCTACTATAGAAATTCCCATCTGTATAAATAACATTAGGGAGTTATGTCTTAAAAATCGACGAAGGAAGATAGTAGAACCTCAAACCATTCAATTTGCTGGTAGAGAAGATGAGTTGATGGTAGGACGTGTATCACTGGAGAAATACACAGATCCTGGAAACCTAACTGTTTTTGTCCAGATAGGTGATATCCTTGTGTCTAATGTATTAATAGGCCTGGGGGCATCATCAATGTTATGACCAAGCAAACCATGGAACAACTTGGGTTGGGTCATATTTGTCCTACACCCACCATGCTTGAACTTGCAGACAGATCTAAAATCAAGCTTGATGGAGTATTGGATGATGTGGTTCTCTTTATAGATTCATGGGAATATTGTGAGGATGTCATTGTGCTTCAACCAAAGAATCTACTCGGAGGACATCCTTTGATTTTGGGACAACCATGGCTTGCCATGACCAATGCTTTTATTGTTTTTCACTATAGTGATATGTACATTTCACATGGAGACTCTAGGAAAAAAGTCACCTTATATCCACCTGCTAGATCTATTTGGGAACTCAAGGACACTTATGGTTAGATTATGACAATAGTGATGAGGAGACCCAATCTGTTTCTTTGATTCATCATCATATCGAGTCTACCCGGGATGGTGAATTATGATATTTCTTGAACAATTTAGACACTATGCCTAACCTTCACACACTTGATTAGATCTTTAGTATGGATTTTCAAGAAGATTTTGATTCCCAACCTTCCTTATCCCATACTGTGGCACCATATTCCTATACTCTTGAGCTCGAGACCATTCTTGTTGAAATTAGTATAGGAAAATATTTGCACATTATCTCAGACATGGATTCATCATAGCAAGAGCAGCTTGTTACCTTATTGCAAGATCACCTAGATGCATTCGCTTGTTGTTATGAAGACATGAAAGGCATTCCTCCTAAGACTTGTACTCATCATATCTATATTCAAGAGGGATCCTAACCTATCCGACAACCCTAGAGAGGAATGAATCCCACACTAAGAGATATTGTTAAAGATGAATGACAAAAAATCTTAGACGCTAATTTCATGTATCCCATTTCTAATAGTGAGTTGGTCTCTCCATTGGTGATAGTCCTTAAGAAAGATGGGAAATGGTGTATTTGCATTGATTATCGAGAATTAAACAAAGCCACTCTCAAGGATAACTTTCCCCTTCATTTCATCGATCAGGTAATAGATACCCTTGCCGATAAAAAGAACTTTTTATTTTTAGATGAATTTAGTGGGTATAACCAAATCAAGATCGCACCCTTAGATCAAGACAAGACTACCTTCACATTCCCTTGGGGTACATTTGCTTATCAAGTTCTTCCTTTCAGGTTGTGTAATGCACCCGCCACCTTTCAAAGGGTTGTGCTGGCTATTTGTGATGATCTTGGATGTGTTGAGATTTATATGGATGATCTTTCTATGTTTGATGAATCTCTTAAAAATCTAGAAAAAGTGCTTTTACATTTTCAAGTGGCTCATCTTGCTTTGAGTGATAAAAAATGTAGACTAATTTGAAAACAAGGAGTGGTTCTTGGTCATTTGGTTTCTGACAAAGGTATCCAGGTAGACCCCATTAAAGTTGAACTTATTATTCATCTTCCTGCACCCAAAACACAAAGGGAAGTGAGAGGTTTCCTAGGACATCCTAGTTATTACCAGAGATTCGTTGAGAAATTTTCTAAGATTGCTACCCCACTTTTTCGATTATTATCTAAGGGTAGTGAATTCTCCTGGTCCACAACTTGCCAATAGTCGTTTGAGACGTTGAAGGAAAAATTAGTACAAGCACCAGTTTTGAGAGGACCAAACTAGTCCCTACCATTTCACATTTCCTCTGATGCCTCAGACACTACCATTGGCACAACTTTGGGACAAGGCAAGAATAAACAATCCTATGTTATTTATTACATCAGTAAAAAATTTCCATCTGTCGAATTTAACTATATAGTGACTAAGAAAGAATTTTTAGCCATTATAAATTCAAAAATTACATTACATGATATGAAGTTTATGTGCATACTGATCATTCTGCTATAAAATATTTAATGAATAAACCTTTCACTAGTAGTAGAGTGACTAAGCAGTTGCTTTTATTACAGGAATTCAATGTTACAATTATTGATAGACCAGGAAAGTCTAATGTTGTAGCTGATTACCTTCTAGATTAAATAATCTTGGTGAAGTAATTCTTATTGATGATGATTTGCCTAAAAAACATCCTTTTTCTATGTCAGCAAAATCCCCATGGTTTTCTGGCACAACTAACTATTTGGTCACTGGAAAAACACCACCTCACTTATCCACTCGTGAAAAGAGGAATATCATTCAGAAACGTGCTTTATATTCTTGGATACAAGCAGACCTCTTATTTTTTTATTCGTAGATGTGTGAGAGAGGAAGAAATGTTTAATATCTTAAAATCTTCCAATGACGAACATTGCGGTGGCCACTTCGCTAATAAACTAACTACATATAAAATTTTACGCCATGGATATTTCTTCCTTCTTTGTTTAAGGATGCCAAGAAATATGTTAGGCGTTGTAATAGTTGTCAATGGATGGGTCAACCTATTTAACCCAATGAAATTCCTTTATGTCCTCAAGTTATGATTGAGCCATTTGAAAAATGGGTTGTTGGTTTCATCGGACTCTTAAGTCCCATATCTTTATGTAAAAGGAATATGTTGGTTTGGATTGATTTTGTTAATAAATGGGTAATAGCTAAAGTTGTTTCTTTTTCCACTAAGAAAGTTATTATTTATTTTCTATTTAATGAAAATTTTACTAGATTTGGTGTTCCTAGAGAAATTGTTTCTAACAATAGACCGCAGTTTGTTTCTAACTTGGTACAAGAAGTCATGAATCAATACAAGATTCGGCATAGGAAATATACACCATACCACCCACAAGAAAATGTCTAGGTGGAATCTACAAACAAGGTGATTGAATCCATCCTCACCGAAAGAGTAAACATGCATAGGATGGATTGGGATAGCCAATTTCATGAAGCCTTATGGGCTTATCAAACCACTTGGAGGAATAGGACGGGGCATACACCATATGAGTTGGTGCACGAAAAACAATTCCTTTTGTCGATTGAATTTCAGATAAAGACTTTCAAAACTGCAATTCAATTGGGTCTAGATCTCTCAGAAGCACAAAATCAACATCTATTACAACTAAACGAGTTGGATGAACTTCGAAGGGATGTTGTTAGACATAATATTATGGTGTAGCAGTAACACACGAAGTGGCATGACAAGTTTATTACAAAGAAATAATTCCAACCGGGTGATTGGGTACTTCTATATGACTATAGATTTAAACATTTTAAAGGGAAGTTCCATACTCATTGGATGGGACAGTATGAGGTAATTCAAGTTTTCACCAATGGCACTATAGAAGTCAAATCTATCGATGGGTGAAATTTAGTTTTCCTTGTGAATGGGCATAGGCTTAAAGCATACTTTCAGCCCATCACAAAGGAATATTTCATGCAGCAAGTGCAGCAACAGTCTGAACTTTAGTTGGTAGGTGGCTATGCTAGCCTATTGTGATCTTATTTCTTCTCCCTTGAAATGAAATTTAAATAAAATTCAAAAGAAAAATAATAATAAAAAAAAAAATTTAAAAATTAAAAGAGTTAAATATTTTTTTCCTGTGATTTTGAAAATTAGTTTTACTCACATGATTGCATAAGGATGAACCTAAAAACTAGCTTGCTAGCAGGAAGATCAAATTATAATAAAATGAGAATGTTGTTTGATCTTTAGATGTGTTGACTTTCACCAAGAAGAAGCAGGCTCAAGTGCAGGAACTAAGCCCTTATCCAAGTTTGGGATAGCTGGCACGAAATTTTTTATCCAAGTAACACTCAATTCCAGCTGCATTTCCTTTTTGGATCAGCACTATATAGGAAGATTTCAAGTGAAATTATTCCCTTCTTCTATTCCCATTTTCATAAAAAATTCCCCTTTATTTTCTTCTTTTTATCCCACGAAGTTTACCATCCCTTTCTTCAAAGAAACTTTCCCTATCCAATTTCATATTTCCCTCTTTTTCCCTTGGAAATTTTTCCTAAAATCCCTTTTTGATTTGTCTCACTTGGTGGTCTCACTCTTGAATTCCATGTCATAATTTCCTTCCCATTCCAAAATTTACCCTTTTTCCCACTTCTTTTTTCCTCATGGATTGATTGCAGGATCTATTGTGAACTCAAAAATCAGATCGGAAGGCATATATCAACACCAAAGAATGACAAATAAAATCTCACTTGTATATCCAACAAATTTTTCAAATCCAATATATGAATTATATCCTATCAAAAGTTTTTTCGTTGCCCTTTCTCTTTCTTGATATCCTACAAATATCCCTAGTGTAGGCACGTTCAATGCATCCATGTTCAAGTGAAGGCATGTTTAGTGCAAGCATGTTTAAGTGCAGGCATGTTTAAGTTCAAGCATGTTGAGTGCCAACATGTCTAGTGAAGGAACATTTAGTATAGGAATCTGCACCATTGAATGAACCCAATTATAAAAACAGATGTTCTAGTGTAGGAACACCTGGTGCAAAAATGCGTATTCAAAAGCTTATCTTTATTTCGTAATTTTTTGTACAGGCACAATAACTTCAGCACCTTTAGATCATGGATTTCAATAATTTGTATTATGGTTAACACTTTGTTTTTTTCATTTACTAAATTAGGAACAAATCATTTAAGTACTAAGATAATTTAGGTTATGCAATCTCATCTTTTTATGAGTACTGATTACACCTTATGTGATATCATGAAGTAAATATGGGATGGTACAATTCTCCCAAAATCCAATACTTACCTCTTCTTGAAAAACTCATCACCTCTCCATGATGGCCTTACCACATATCCAACCTCGCATGACCGTTACATTGAATCATTATCTAAACCATCGCCTTCCCCAATCATCATCACCTACGTGTACTTGAACCAATTCATATTCATATTTGTCCTAGAAGGGTAATTTTAATGATGGAACACGACCATTTTGGAAGTGGTCAATATAGAGACAGGTCTATAGATTGACCATCATTTTTAGTTCTATATTGTAATACTCTTCCAAAGATTTAGACAGAGATTGGGTGCATTCAAATAGATAAATGACACCTATAAGGATTGATCCATGGTCTATTAAGGAGACGAAGAAAACGGCTGAGTATAGAAACAAACTTGTAATATTTTAAGAATACAGATTCCTCCTGTTTCTTCAAAATTTGATTGCTTTGACTCTACTGTGGTGCTAGCATTCGTGTGGAGTTTTGATGGAATCCGAGTCAAGGTGGGCTCGTTGGAATCTGCGGTCATAGAGGAGTCCATATCTTAGGCTACAGGTTTAGCAGTAGTGGGAGAAAAATGGTTTAAGAAGGAGAAGATAGAGAAGAAGTTGTGGCATCGATTCATGGTCAACCTAAAGCAAAAGGTGGACTGGAAGAATGGTCTCCAGTGTAATGCTATGATTAGAAAATGGATGGATCTCCTTTACATATTGCAGAACTTTCTCACCTATGAGGGTCGTTCTTCACTAAACTTCCTATATCACATACAATTACTCCTGCATTTTGAGTCTAGTAAGCTCATTGATTTTCCTTACCATTTTCTTAGGAATTTAGAGAAAATGTAGAAATGTGTTCAGTAAGGGAAGTCAAGCCAAGTTGCATAAAAGTTATACAACCACAGACTGACCACAATTTTAATCAAGAAGGAATAGGAGGTTAAAAATGTTGCCTGGGAATAATTTCTTAAGGAGTCTCAGGGACGACGTGCAGGGAAGTCGACCAAGAAGAAGAGTACAAGCAAGGAAGGGAAATCATAAACCCTGACCCTGTGCCCTACTGAGACCAGGAGAAGGATTGCCTCTTCAAGGGCAGGTCATGTTCAGTTGACCTCCCCAATACTATTGGATGACTCACCACTTGCTTCACTAGGTAACAATAACCTTTCAGTCCTCCATGAGGTGGCGGCCGATATAGTGGTTGGTGAAGGATATGCGGAGAAGGAAGATGACACACCCTTGTCAGTTCTCTTTGGTAGGATGGAGAAGTGAAAAATGATGCTGAGTGTAAGCAAATACTCGACGAAGTGTTAGATGGATGATGGGGCACACGACACTAAAGCCCTGGATAATTTTTAAGTTTTCGATACTGAAACCCATGCTAAGGTGAATGTGTAAAGTACTAATGCCCTTAGTGACATTGAAACTCTTGCTATTGAAACCCTTGATGATGTTGAAATGCAGGAACACATTAGGTTGGATAAATTTCACCCAGATGATGTTGACACATATTTGGAATGGAATACTAAGAAGTTTGCACCCGAGGCATTGGGAGTAGAAAACTCCACCCTCTTTCTTAACATTCGGATAGAAGAGCTCAAATAGCATGTTTTGTAGCTTGGAGATATTAAAGCAAGCCATCAAAGAGAATAATATAGTGCATAAGAAAATGGGTAAAGAGTTGGTAGGAGAAGTGAAGGAGCATAAAACACAAGTCAAGATATACAAATTTTGGGCCTCAAATAACTATGAAAGTCTTAAAAAGGTGACCAAGAAACTCAAGCAGGCTTGAGGTAGGAAGGAAAAGACAGTGAAAGCAGGGATCAACATACAAGTACAAAATGGAGGAGAGGCTTATTTGTTTTGTTTTTTTTTTCTACAGCAGGTAAAGGTTGTGTGAGGACCCACAATAAGATAGGGAGGGGAGGATATTGGTGGACTAAATTGCTTCATTTTTAACCCCTTTCCTACTTCAAAATCATAACCTTAGACGTCCATTTTAACCTTGCAACCTCCTTATTCTTTCATTATTCCAATAATCATGCCTTTTCCTACACTAGCTTTATATTTCATATTTAAGGGTTACAAATGTACTTAACTTATTAATTTTATAGATTTTATACCTTTAATATTCTTTGCAACTAATATCTTCTTTCCTAAAGTATTTGGTAGGAAGCATATTAATCATTTCTTTATCATGGTTGAGTGCAGGTAGGATTCCTGCACCACTAGTGAATCCTAAACTTCCATGACAGTTCACTACCTAATGCAGCCATCTCGTTTAGAATTTGTCATCTCAAGTTGGGATCGCAGAGGAGATAAGTGAGGGATATGATATAGATTATTTCATCAGCTGAATGCTTAAGTTTAGTTTTTCGTTACAACAAAAAGTGTTAGTATGTAATATTGTTGTTATTTTGTTATAACTAAAAGACTTACATTGTAATACTAAATGTAATTTTGTTACAGTCATGGGCCTAAAGGGATGTATATAATGTAGGATTCAGATAGAAAATGGTAGTGAGTGATAGCGATAGAAATGCCACTGTAATTGTGGTATTTTGTAATTTTGATGGTATCACCCTAGTTCTTGGTTGGATTCAATTTCAACATGTACATTTTTTGATTTTGAAATTTAATATAAATTGATTGTGCCATGTTATTTCAATCATGTGTTTTAATTCTATGTTGGTGCATTGTTGAGAGTTGATTTTACAAGTTTCCTAAATAGGGAAATGAGCTGGTTGGCTAGGGCCCAACAAACCCAACTCGTTCTCCCTCACTTTTTATTTCTCGTTAAAGCTTTGTTGATTTCGTTTTAATGCAAGATGTGAATTAAATATATTCTTTCATTCTTTCACAAAGTTCACGTTCGACTTCATTTATAACCATTGTGTGATGGATTCGTGGTGTGCATGCTTACCAAATTTGTACTTTACTCTTTTGTAATTTTTCTCTTCAAATCTTAGTATTGTTTCTACCTAGATCATGCAAGCACAGTATTCATGCACTAGTGCATTTATAGTTCTACAAGTTGATTTCTTTGGTTCATTACAACAAAAGTCTTTCATTCTTTTATGCCATAAGAATCTTGATGTGTTTGTGCAAGTGAGTGTTCATATTTTAGAACTATTCTTGATATTTTGAACTAAATATGCTTTGGTAATTAAGGAATGAATGATGTTATAATGCATTAATATTTACCTACACTTTACACTTTTGAGGAAAGGATCAAACTTCATATTTAATTATTTGAAAGTGAACCTTTCTGAATTAAGAAGCTTAAGAAGGTAAATTAGATTTGTGTGAATAGTTATCACATCTTTAAAGCCTGTTGTCATAATTAGATGATTTCTTTAGTTGCATGAAAGAGTTCGTTAATTGAAGAAAAGTGTGTTTTGACTTAGAAGCTAACTCTTATTTTTAATCTAAGTTAGGTTCAAGCATATTTCTATTTGTAAAAGTTATTTCAAAGTTCCATTCACCTTTGAAAATTATTTCCTTAAGTTAGCACACTCTTCATTCTTTTATGAAAGAAATTTTAAAAATTTGTGGAGGAATCTGAGTTCCAGTACATGAATCGATATCTTGATACATGAATAGAGTTCTCTAGTATTGGGACTTAGATCCCCTACATGAGGACATAACTATTCAGTACAAGTGTAAAATATACTTCCAGGATACAAACTTTGTTCTAGTACTAGTGCAAGAATATTGGAGTATAGGAATGACAACTCAGTGCAGGGAGAAAGATCTATAATGAAGTCAAACATCTTCAAGGGTATAATTATTAATCGGACATACAACTATACTGAATATAGCCATAGGTTTCAATTTCAATTAATCAAGGTTTCTTATAAGAGTTTGAAAGTTCATTTCATTCATTTCTTCTTAAAAGTACTTTCTTTCACATTCTAGCACTAGAATTGTTTTGGTGTAAATTGCCAAGTGATCTTTTTCTTTTCGATTCTGCAAATTTTTAATAAACGAAGTAGCAATAGAGTTAGCGAAAATTTCATATCATTTATGGAATTTCCTGTGCTTCGCCTCTAATTTTATGAAGCCCTTGGGTTTATAATTAAGTGTTAAAGGAGTCTGCCTAACCACAATTCCTGCACCCAACATGGTTGACATTTATTTCATGATCATTTCTTTATGGAATTAGAATAGGTTTCTTTCCTTGTTCTTTCTTTCTTACAATAGGTTGAGGTTTCCATTTTGAGCATTTTATTTTTTGCAATTGACTTCAATACATGGACTCGATTACATCACGACAACAAAGGAAGGACAAATTGTATGTTGTACATATAGTGTTGATACCTCTTATGTTTGTATGAACATTGGGTTGATAATTAAAGTTGGTGTCCTTTGGTGTTGAAACATTCTTGTTGCAATACGGAGGCTCATCAAAGAGCTAAGGAAAATATCTAACATAATGGAAACCGGGCCATCGTACTGGATGGTACGCCTACACCAAATGATGTGAGGTCTAGTTGGGAATTCTTACTAGGGAGAACCCCTTTGTTGGCAGGTCTAGCACTGTCAACAACACTCATGCTTCATATGGCTTTGGGACTATTTGAGTGTCACTTCGATATTTTTTTTGGTTTAACGTAGATAATAGCCAAAATTTGTGCTTACAATTTTAACATATTTTTAGTGGTAACATTTTAGGATCATTGTTATTTTTAAATCTTGAATTAATTAATAATAAGAGCTACTCCCAATTAGTTTTCTACACCCCATAACGAGTAGGATTTAATCATGTAGATCATTATTCATAATTTCATCATATATAATCATTGTATTTTACCTTTTGGCATTTGAATAGGTCTTTTAAAGGAATTTTTTTATGTTGTTAGAACAAATTTACATGATGGACAAGGTGAGAAGTCAATCTTCGGTGTAATTGCAGATTTTAAGTTTGATAATTATAGGTCATCAATAGGATATAAATGTCTTCAAAATTTCACTTCTAATTGAGTATTCAATTGAACATATTTAGTACCTTATACATAGGTATTTTTCCCTCCACGCACTTTTCATAACATCCATAACCATTAGGGAGGGACTTGTAGCTTTAATACTATTTTTCTTGTTCAGCAAAATAATTTCCAAGACCTTACAAAGTTTTGTAATTTATTGAAAGTTATAGAATATACAATTTATAAAGTTTCAAGAACTAAAGTCTAATTGTTTAAATTGTGTTATATCAATGAAACGGTGCTTATTTTAGAGGTACGAGGTTGGTGGTTCGATTCCATCATGTCGTCATATTCATATGGAATGGAAATGATCAATTTTTGGTGATGGGAGCTCTTTTTACCATCACCAATGACTTTATGGTGAAATTTGTCAACCGTCACCAAAATGTGAAATGGTGATGGTCAAAAAACACCACCATATATATGCATCAGTAGTGATGACCATGAAATGTCCATCAACAAAAGCCAATGTTGTTCATATGAAATGGTGATGGTTACTACCTGTCATTATAATAATTTTTTGTGAAGGACCTTGAGTGTCACTGATACTTTTAGCGATGCGACCTTGGTGACAGAGGCTCTTTTGATCATCACGAATGAGATTATGGTGACCTTTTTTGACCCTCCCCAAAATATAAAATGGTTATATTGAATGAACATATCCATATTTATGCATCAATAGTGACAACCATGGAAGGTCCATCATAATAAATTATTGTTGTTCATATGAAATGATGATGTTCACTATATGTCATTATAACCATTATTTGTGAAAGATCTTGAATGTCACCACAAGACCTATTCTTTTGGTGATACACCTATGGTGATACTTAGTTTTTTGTTGATGGATGATAAGGTACCATTGCTCAAATTAAAATGGTGACAAACACTGTATGTCATTATAAATCATTATTGGTGATGGACCTTGAGTGTCACCACAACAACTATACTTTCGTGGCACCAAATTTGGTGTGGTTTATTTTTTGGTGATAAAGAATCTTTTGACTGACAAGAATGAAGTTACAGTAAAATGTTTTACCAACAACATTGTCCCTTTTTCTTGTATTGGTTCAACCTTGGTCTAGTCATTCATTGCACCAATCTATTTTTCCTCTCCCCTTCACCATTGTTTTGTGGGGTGTTGGGAATTTTGATTTTCCTTCTTCATTGTTTTAATATTTATATGGTGGGTATCTTGATTATCTTTGGAGTTCAGAGTTAATTCTACAGTAGCCATTTTTTAGTCAACGTTTCTAGTCTACAACAAGACTCATCATTAGGAAAAATTCATACAGAGAAGACCGAGAGATGAAGGGTATAAATATGGGATGGAAGGAATGAAAAGTGAAAAGGTCGACCAACTCATTTCAAGGAAGAATAAATTATAATTGTTAATTTTTAATTGGTTTAAGAGCTGCGGCAGTCTATAGTCCTCCACTCAAAGAGAAATAATGTTTTTCTCTCTGAATGGACTATCCTCTGATGCAACTCTTTGAGAAATTAGAAATTAAAAGTTAAAATTAAAATTTATAATTTATTCTTCTTTGAAATGAGGTGCTCAGCCTTTTCAATTCATTGATTCCATCCCATATTTATACCGTTCTTCTCTAACTCCTCTCTACAGGAATTGGTCCTAATGATGAGTCTTGTTGTAGACTTGAAATGTTGACTGAAAATTTTCCTTGTTATTCCATGTTCTTCACAAAAATCATCAAAATCATGTGAAGTAAATTCTACACCCCTTTCTAGCCTTAGGAATTTTAATTTTCAATTAGTTTAGATTTTAGCCAAGACATTGCATAAACAATTTTGTATGAACTAACTTTAGAGGTTAGGTTCATGCATTTTCCTTGGTTGTTAAGGGTATGCAAGCATGTTTTTTCTTTGTCATGATTTTCGTATTGTGTTTCTTGGCTTTGAAATTGTAGGTATCTCCCTTAGAACTTTCTTTTTCATAAGCTTCACAATATGATCAAATTTTAAGTGATCCAACCTTCTATGCCATAAACAACTTTAACCAAGATTCTCGAAACAACATTTCTAATTTTCATCATTTAGTATGCATTAATTAATATATTATCATAGATTTTTCCACTAATTTTCTTGTGCTTGATGTTTTTATTTCATATCTATTGGAGAGAAAGGTGATGCCATACCCCTAGTCTAATAATTGACTCATCCTCAACAACTTGTGTTTGATTTCATTTATAAAAATAATTTTGTAAGGCTTTCCTCTTCCATTGACCAAGGTAATTGTTCCTTTTCCCATGGTATTTCTTAGAGTATCATTATTCAAAGTAATTGTAACAGCCCTGAGTTGATTTTCCACGTAAATAAATTAAACCAAGTTCACATGACACATATTTGAAGCTGAATGCATTGGAAAATATTATAGTGGGAATCACTTATGGTTTATTATTGGCTACAGAAATTTGCATTGGCACTGGTAATGGAAAAAGGAAATAAATGAAATTTTAATATAAGAAATAAAGGAAAATAAGAGAAAAGGAAGAAGAAGGGACAAGAATATGCATGCAAGCGAAAATGAGGAAAAAAAGAGGACAATGAAACAAAAGGAGAGGATAAAATTCTATGCCTCTCTTATTTTTCTTATTCACTCTTAGTTACTCTTGATAACTTCTTATTTACTCTTGGAGAATTCTAGCATTCACTTGGAAATTGAGGAATTTTCACTTAGATGTGGAGAGGGAGAGCTATTGGACTGAAGAAATCAAGCAAGCAAAGGAATTCATGGGAAGCTTAAAAGAAGGTTGGAAAAGTAAATACAACAAGAGAACATTGCAGGTAACAAGTTGCATGTGTAATTTACTTGCTGAGATTTGAATTCATGGGACATGCATTTGGTTATTTGATTACTTTATTGCTAATGGCATGGGATTTTCATGGATTGAAAATAGTTTTAACCTTTTGTTTCCACTTCCTCGATAGCCATGATCTAGTGGGTTCCCTATTTTTGTTAAGCTTTGGATGACCAATATATTTTGGATTTTGTTTGAGGTGGTCTCAAGAGAATTTCCATGAGTCAAGGCTAGGGATGGACTCTCTCCTATATCTCTTGACATGTGGGTGAGGAGAGGAAAATTCCTCTAGATATGGTTAAGAAAGTCTAAGGCATCCAAGCTTGTTCTTGTTTGGTGATATATGGACTAGGTTAGGTCATATCACTATGGTTGAGGGTAGAGGTGGGTTAGCCTCTAGATTTCTTGGTTGGTTTTGGTTTTTTTTATCCTATGTGACCTCAAATTCATGTTTAGAATATAACACAAGTGTACGTGGAAGTCGTTGACTTGGTTGGCTTTATTCATATGTTATTACATGTTATTCCTTAGTGAGATAAATGAGTGAATGGATTGGTTATTGTGTTAATTTTATGGTTTATTTTTCATGTATTCATTGTCGTTAAATGATGGTTATAAGGATGGCATATTATTGTTCTATAATTTTCTCTCGTTATGGATCTTTCTTATGGCTTGATAAGTTATGGCATGGTTATGTGAATGCATGGGCTAACTAGTGTTTGTTGCAGCTACCTTGAGAGCGTAGTGAGTCTTCTTTATGATTCTCTAAGGAAACTAATGGGACAATGAACAAACTATGCATTCATGACCTAGAGGTAGCATAGTCACAAAGTGTTTATATAAATGAATAATTTGTGCTGCCAACTTCCTGTGGCCATAACTTTAGCACATGATCTCCATTTCACTATCACAAGACCTTGTTTCAAATATCTCCATGAAGAGGCAGAAAAAATGAATCTGTAATTCAAATGTTTTCGATTTTTTGGTCTCCTTACTTTACCTAAAAATGTCGTTTAGGCTCTCAAAATGGCCTCGAAAGTTTAGGATGCCAAAAGCTGCCAAAAGTGTTAAATTTAAGTAAACAAAACTAAAAGGAAATAGTGTTGGGTCAAGTTAGGCTGATAACATTATGATCATGTTTCATTGGGTATTTGCAGTTAGTTTTGGACAAGTGGACCCAATTTTCCATAAGTGCATCATGAAAATAAGGTCATAGATAGTAACTCTCATCTTATGTTTACGTTGGTGCATAGTTTAAACTAGGTAAGTATGGTGTGGGGTGTTATAGAGTGGTATTAAAGTGAGGTTGTAGCACCGGACCTCTGCTTAAATGCAGGTTGTAATGAATGAGTGTTAACAATTTATTTTTATGTTTATGATATCCATGTATGAGCTGATATGCTTATGATGTTGTATCATGCTAATCTACATTGTCTTGTGTAGATGTAATAGAATCCCTTGAGATACATTGAGGTATGATTTCAATTATGTATTTTATTGGTTTAGATAACAATGTTGTATCGCGGGAAATAGAAGGCCAAGAGATGAAGAGAAGAATAGTTTAGTACAGTTCATATGACTCCATGTAGAGGATGGAAAGATGCATTGGTAGGATGGGAGAGATCCATTGAGCAATAAGTAGAGGGGTGTTCTCTTGGTTTGGCAGATACATTGAGAAGTTCTATGGAAAAAAATGTGAGTTGAAAAGAAGAAAATGATTGACTGATTGAGGCATATAAAAGGCTTTCCAGAGCTAAATAAAATCAAGTCGAAGATAATGGAATTTTCCTTTAGAGACTTTCATATTTGTAGAAGTAAGAATAATTAGGGATCAATAATTGGGACAAATAGGAAGTGAAGACTAAAGGTGGAAATAGAAGAACATCTCAGAAATGGTACATGATGGACAAAGATGATATAGTAAACGATGTAAGATCCTTGCATACACCTAAGAGGAGGGATAATACTCATGGATTTAAATCTAGCTTCGATTCCGAGAGACATCATATCCATAACTTCTAGTATCCTTATAGGAGTGTGAAGTGATAATTGTTGGAAGAGTTCAAGAAACCAAACCTCCTACTTTTGATGGGGAAATGAAGAAATCAGAAGGTGTAGAAGCATGACTGCTTGGGATGAGAAAATTATTCAGATTGCATGATTACTCAGAGAACATGAAAGCCAATATATCTACCTTGAATATCAATGGAAAGGTAGATATTTGGTGGAAAGATGTTAAGCATGTTAGAGACATCAAAGAAGAGGACCTGATTTTGGATGAGTTTGAAAGACTCTTTAGGAAGAAGAACTTCTCCAAGAGATATTATGACAGGAAGGCCAAGGAATTATATGAGCTAAATATGGGTTCCATGACAGATGAATAATACATGACCAAATGTTTTGAGTTGTTGGGATATGTTCCCTATATCATGAATGAGAATGCAAAGATTCAAAGGTTCATCAGTAGATTTCCATTGTCATTCATAGACTAGATTGAGTTTGATGAACTTGAGTCATTGGAGGAATCCATTGGAATGTTAAAAAATTATTATGAACAGTATAAGCGCAAGCCTAAATTTAAGCATGACTAGAACAATAATTAGAAGAATAAAATAAAGTGTCCTAATAAGTGAGGAAGATCTCAGGATGTTAGTGACAAGGATAATGTGACACCTCATGATAAATTCAATGCAGATGAGAGATGCCATGGGTCTTAGCTTTTGGAGTAGTAGAATAAAGGTGATGGCAAAAAAACTTTACATTGCACTAGGGTGGAAGGCCTTAGATATATAGTGCTCATGAGGCAAAAAAAGTTGGGGATGTTGATCAAGTAATTCCTTGGATCTATACAAAAATGCATAACAGGTAGGAAAATAATCAAGCATTCATTATCGATTTGGAAGGTGAGCTTTGTGATCAAGTTTTTTCTATTTTTATTGATCATCGATCTAGTTATACCTATATTAGTCCTAACCTGGTGGATTAATGTTGATTGAATAGGGAAATTCATGCAAAATATTAGTTGGTGTACTTAGCTATAGGGACAAAGGGAAGAGTTCATCACTGGGTGATATCTTATGCATTTGAGCTTAATGGCATGCCTATATCAACACACCTAAGTGTGCTTCCTTTGGGTTAATATAGCATGCTTTTGGGCATGGACTATTTGTTAATTCATAGGAAAAATGTGGATTGTTATGATAATTCCATTGAGTTCCTAGATGATGATGGAGAAAAGAGATTCTTGCAAGGAAAGAAGATGCCTACATCACTAAAAATGGTTACCACAATGGAAGCTAAGAACAACAACAGGAAAGGATGTTTCTTTTTTGTAGTTCATGTTTACAGTGACAAAATCATGAAGGAAGATAAGGATTATGAAGTCTTCAGGAAGTACCTTGTCTTGTATTAGTTTCAAGATGCGTTTCTTGTAGTTATTCCAATGTTGCTGCCTCATAGGGAGGTGGATTTGTTTATTGAGCTGATGTCAGGAGAAACACTAACATCTAAGGAACTATACAGGATGAGCACTCTGGAGTTGGTGGAATTAAATTTGCAACTTAAAGATATGATTGATAAGTGTATCCCCATGGGGACCACCAGTATTGTTTGTAAGTAAGAAGGCCAATACTCTCCTACTGTGCATTAATTATAGGAAATTTAATAGGGTGACTATAAAGAACATGTATCCATTATCATAAATTGATGATTTGTTTGATCAGTTGAAGGGAGAAACGATATTTTTGAAGATTAATCTAAGATCAGAATATATTAGGAGTCCATCAAAGAAGAAGACATCTACAAGACTAAATTATGTACAAGGTATGTACACTATGCGATTTTGGTGGTTTCTTTTTATCTTACCAAAGATCTAGCCATGTTAATGTGTTTCATGAACAATGTTATGCACCCTTATTTGGACAATTTTGTGATAGTATTTATTGATAATATATTGGTATGTTCAAATAATGAGGAAGATCATGAAAAATAGTTGGCAGGAATGTTGATATTGTTAAGAGACACAATTTGTGTGTCAATCTCAACAAGTGTAGTTTATTTCACTCTCATATTCAATACTTGGGACATGTTGTCTCCAAGGAAGGGATCACCGTGGATTCATAAAGTATTAAATTCATCATGGAGTCACCAACTCTGAGGAATGTGGATGAGATCAGATTATTCATGGGACTAGCATGGTATTATAGGTAGTTAATCAAGAACTTATCCAATATTGGGTATCCAATTACATCCTTGCGCAAGAAGGGAAAGAAGTTTGAATGGACTGAGGAGTGTATAAATAGTTTTCAATAGTTGAAGCTATTTCTTACCAATGATCTACTTTTGAAGACTATAGATCCTGATAAGGAGCTTATGGTTTCTACATATGCTTGCAAGGAAGGACTTGGTGGACTCGTGATGGAAAAAAGGTAAGCAGTTTTCTGTGAATCAAGGAAGCTCAATCAAAATGAGGAGGAATATGTGACTCATTATCTTGAGTTGGAAACTATTATTCCTATGTTGAAAATGTGGATACGTTATCTTCTTGGCAGAAGATTCATCTTGATGAGTGATCACAGTGGACTCGGGTACTTATTTAACCAACCCAATCTAAATGTAAGGGAAACTAGATGGTTGGCTACCCTAAGTGAGTTTGATTTTGAGATCAGGTACATTAAGGGAAAAGTGAATAGGCTTCCAATTCTCTTAGAATGAGAGTGAAAGTAAATCATATTTAAATTGTGATCTCCTATGGGACAACTTTACAAGATCATATTGTATATCTAGGGAAACATGATGAGGTAACATTAGCTAAAGGAGAGATTGCAAAAACATGGTGAAGGTGATCAAGGTGAGGAGTATCACCTTACAACATATGGATTGGTTAGATTTAGGAGCAATATCTATCTGCTAGATAGCAATGAGTTGAATAAGATTATTTTGAGAGAATTTCATGTGAAGCCATATTTAGGACATGTAGTGTACCAAACAGCTTTGATAGCTATCGAGAACTTCTACTATTAGATGAATTTGAGGAAATAGGGGAATGATATTGTTGTTTTGTGCTTGGAATCTCAACATGTTAAATATGAATGCAAGTGTCCATATATTCTATTACATCCTATTCCAATTCGTGAATGAATTGATAGGTCATTTCCATGGACTTCATTATTAGACTTCCTTAGACATCGAGGTTGCATGACTCCATCACGGTTTTGGTTGACAGGTTGAGAAAGGTATCTCATTCCATTCAGTGAAATATACTAATTTAGCTAGTGAAGTGGCTCTGATATTCATCTAGAATATAGTAAGTTTTCATGGAATTCCCAAGAATATTATATGAGATAGAGATGCCAAGTTCATTTCTAGGTTTTGGAAGGATTTGTTTGCAGACTTGGGGTAAAAGTTAGCCTTTTGTAAAACTTATCATTCATGGAAAGATGGCCATACAAAGAGTGTTAACATGACTCTTGAGGATATGTTGATGATGTATGTAATGCATCAACATAGGAAGTGGGAGGAGTACCTTCCACTGGTAGAGTTTTCTCATAACAATGAGTATCAAGAATCCTTGAAGATGAACCCATTTGAGGCTCTTTATGGCTGGATTTGTAATACTCCTATGAGTTGGACTGATCTAGTCAAAAGGATGATTATTGGACATGATATGTTAGCTGAGATGGAATAGGAGATCCAAGTCATTAAAAGGAATTTAAACATAGCAAAGGACATGTAGAATAGTTCTATGGATCAACATAGAGAATTTAATGATTTCAAGTTGGGTAGAATGTGTACTTGTGCATCAAGCCCAAGAAGAGATCCTTGAGAATTGGGTCACATGTCAAGCTGGAACCTTGATATTGTGGGCTCTTTGAGATCCTTAAGATGACTGGACTAGTGGCATACAAACTTGCACTACCTCCATTAGCGAAAGTCCATGATGTTTTCCATGTTTTGTTGCTTAAAATTTATGTACATGAATTTGATAGTGTGATTGGTTGGTTTGTATTGTAGGTGGATCCATAGTGAAATTTCCATCTAGAGCCACAATGTATATTGCAAGATAAGTAGCTCATGCTCTAGAATAGAGCAATAGAACAAGTTAAAGTGTAGTGGAAGAACTTTGGGCCTGATGAAGCTACATGGGAGATGGATGATCATTTGTGGACACTATTTCCTTCTTTATTTTCTGATTGAATAAAAAGATTTTTTTGTATATGTAAATATGTATATGTGTGTCATTGTAAATATCGCATTGATTTGTTCTACAAAGCTCCAAAAAGAGGTATTTTTGTCATGTTTTTAACATTTTTCATTTTAAATATTGCATCGGGTTGTGTTTATAAATCTCCAATAAGTAATATGTTTTGTCAATCATAAGTGTCATAGAACACTAAGGACGATGTTGCCCTAACGGGGAGGGGTTTGTAATAGCCCCAGGTTGATTTTCCAAGTAAACAATTAAACCAAGGTCATGTGACATGTATTCCAAGTCAAATGGATGGGAAAACATTATAGTGGGCATCACTTATGGCTTATTATTATTTATGGAAATTGACATTGGATTAGCAAAGGAAAAAGGAAAAAAATGGAAAATTAATATAAGAAATAAAGGAAAATAAGAGAAAGGGAGACAAAGGGACATGAATATGCATGCAAGGGAAAATGAAGGAAAAGAAAGGAAAAGGAAACATAAGGAGAAGATAAAATTCTATGCCTCTCTTAGTTTCTCTTAGTCACTCTTAGTTATTGTTGATCATTTCTCAATTACACTTAGAGAATTTTGTAATTCACTTGGAAATTTATGCATTCTCACTTGGATGTGGAGAGCAAGAGTGTTTGGACTGAAGCAAGCAGGAAAGCAAATGAATTTGTGGGTAGCAAGAAGAAGGTTGGAAAAATAGCTACAATAGGAGAACGTTCACAGAACTTTGTAGATAGCAAGCTTCATGTGTGATTTCCTTCATAATATTTGAATGCATGGTACATGAATTTGGTTATTTGGTAACTTTTTTATCATTATGTTATGAATATTAACTTATGTAAAAGTCATAAATATAGATAAAAAATAATAACCGTAATAATATGTAATTAAATAATAATTAGTTAAACAAAGAGTCATGTCTCTACAGAAATGATTGTGTTGGAAATAATGCTGAGAGGGGGGGTGAATCAGTACCTACAAATCAATAAATTTTTCATTTCCATAATCAGATTTATATATGCTACTTGAGTGAAGGGAACTTGCATGTGCATGCATTTGTTCTTAATGTAACTAGCATATATCCAGTGAAAGTATGATTCAGTTAATTCATCATATGTTGATCTTTAATCAGTGCATCAATACTTTATTAAAAATTTAACAGTAACCATGCACAGTAATAATATCTATAATAAACCATCACACATAAGAGACACACATAAACACCAAGATTTCAGGTGGAAACCCAATGTGGGTGAAAACCACCTGTTGTTGTCATCTTTGTCTTCTTTTAATAATAAGAAAACTTGTTTACAATATTGTACTAGCGCAGACTCATACCAGTACGTAAGCACCCACCTGTAGAAGGCTACAACCTTCTCTCATTCTCCAGCTTCTTTTTGAAGGAATCTACAACCCCCTAGTTCTTGTACTAGCTAATATATTTACTAGTATATAGGCTTCAACCTAAAGAAGGCTACAACCTTCACTCAGTCTCTAGCTGCCACTGGAAGGGAGCTGCAACCCCCTGATCAAATCACTAGCCACTATTGGCAGGAAGCTTCAACTTCCTCACAGAAGGTTCCAACCCTCAATATCCTCTAGGGACCATGTTTCATAAATTTTTACACTTGCTTCTCCTGGTACAGAACAACACTATATATAGGCAACATTTCATCAAATTTTCACACTGGACCCATTAGTAACATTGAAGTTCAAATTCAATCACCACTGCAATACATCCATCAAATAGATCTGCATCAACCATCACTAAAACTCAATCATCAATCTCTAATACATCTGAAACCCAATCATCAATCTCTGAAGCAATCACTGAAACCTCTGACATAAAACAATCACTAAACAACTGAATCAAATAATCACGGAACCTCGACACAACTGAATCAACCATTCATTCAAACTTAATCAAATTCAACCAATCAAGTGGAACAGATAGATCACTATAACCAGTACATAGATCTGAACCCAAAACACTGAATCATCATTCAGAACTAGCTATAACCTCAAAACCATGCATCAAAATATATATGATACTTGGTTGAACCCAAATTGTGTGTATATGCTACTTCCATTAATAAAACTTTTGTATACCTTCAAAACTACTGCAAATAAAAACTTTTGAATCAAGTCTGTACTAGTCAGCAATATACTAAACATCTACTATCAACTTACAAAGATTTACATAGGCAACAATAGAGATCACTTCTTCTCACTTATAAAACAAATCAATCAAATACTAGCCTCCTTATGCATTCAGTTTTACATTCAGATCTAAGAATACTTCATTGATAGATAACAGTAAAAAAACATCACTGATCTACTAGATCTATCATCCTTGAACATCAAGCTTCTCTTTTTCATACGCTACTTGGAAGAGCTGAACTAGTGTGTTACGCATCTTCACCAAAGCGAACTAGCATATAGATCTGCAAGTACTTACTTATAACTTCACTACAATTCTCGACTTAAGACATACCCAAATCATCGCATATAAATGATAAAACATGTGTTAGCAATCAGATCTAATCCATCCATTATCAGATCACATAATGATAAGTCATTATGATCTTGATCCATCATTAGATCTCATCCATCATCAAATGCTTAGGTGCATATTTAGTTTAGATCAAGAAAAGCTTCAAAAACCCATAACATGCATATTTTCTTTTGATATAACACTTCCTAAGATATTCATTACATGTGCCCTTAGCCCTTTGATCTTCTCCTCCTTATATAATTAGATGCTTTGTTAATACCTCAGACCAAAACCACTTAGGACCAATACCTTGGACCAAATAGTTAGGGTCAATATCTCAGACCAAATACCTTGGACTAAATACCTTGGACCAAAATACTTTGGACCAAATACCTAGGGTCAATACCTTGGACCAAACACCTCAGACCAAATACCTTGGACCAATACCTTGGACCATTACCTTGGACCAGAATACCTTGGACCAAAACCTTGGTTTTCCAACATGTATGCGCTTTTCCTCCTGAGAGAGTGCATGTATATGTATGCACTATATTTGTTCTATGGACCACCATGTATATGCTATTTTGACTAAGTGGACCTGCGTATACTTCTTAAACTGCTTTACATCAACCTTTTCCTTTACATTCTTTATTCTAATCAGTATACCTAAGTTCCATCTTCCTGTTCTTCTGTACCAATGTCCTATTACTTTTGAATAGACCTGTTACACTATGATTTTAAATATTAATTCTAAAATGATTCCTTTGAACTTCCATGCATTCCGTCACATCTGATATCTCTTATGTAGATTCATCTAGTTACCATATACAAGTGAGTTTTTTTGCTACAACTGGGTTTCCATCAAGTACAACACATGTATCATAATCCCAACAATATCCCCCTTTGCACTTGATGGCAACCATGTTGGTGTTGATTACTGCACACTGTAGAAACTATTAGAGATAACAAGCAAGACCAAAATACTCTCCCCCTTTGACATCAACCGCAAAGGGTGGTCCAAGGTATTCTCCTTGTTATCGGGAATAGTGTCCACTCAGATGCTACTATTCCCACTAAGACTGGTAGCTATCTTAGAAACAAACAAGTAAAGTCTACTTTCGCTTTCCTTTATGAAAATAGATAAGAGTGGAACAAAGGATACCGACCTTAGTCTTGCGCTTGATTTCCTTGCTTGATTCCTCTCCTTCCTGATAGATCTTTGCCGCTTCTTCTTCATCTGCCCAGCTTCAAAGAGAACCTATGGAATCAAAGCAACATACTACTATCGAAGAACAGAGATCTATATTCATAAATAACACAGGACCAGATATGTGTTAACCATACAAATGCATATATAATGAAACATACAAGAATATGGAGGAAAAATTGAATAGCTTTATCAAGATCAAGAATAGCAAGAAAGCCCTTCTTCACCTCAAGTAAAGCTTAGATCACCCAACACTATGAAGTTTCTCCAGAAAACCAACAGTACTTCTCTACAAGATACAAAATTACAGCCTCTGGATCTCTGTGATGAGGGATCCATATATAGATGATTGTAGGGGGGTGAGTCATCTTCTGAGGTCTTGGTTAGTGTCCTCTCTCTGATAGTTCTTGATTCCACTTGGATAATGATGATCTCTTACTCATCCCTGGTCGAAAACAGAGAGGCAAGTGTCAGAGGGGAAGCTTCTGGAAGATTCCATGATCTTCCACCTCACAAATTGTCCCTGCCATTTTTCCATTCCTGACCATCACACCCTAAAGAGAGGCCATTCAGTATGCATCACACCCTTTACACTAGGAAGGTGATATGCATCGCACCCTCTGCACTGGGTATTCAGTATGGTCCAATTTTGACCATTTCTGAGCAGTTTTTAGTGGAGAACTTCTAGGAGATAATGTAATCAACTGACCTTGTTCCTTTAGTTAGTGAAGCAACACTTTTAGGGACTTAGGAGTCCTCAGTTTATGGACATTTATGATTGGGGTTGTAGTGCCCAAAAATGTCTATAACATTTCCCCCCTAAAGCATGAGGTCGTTAATCCTTTTGATGTCGGGTGAAATGCTTTACCATCAGGATCCAAAGTTTTTTCGAGCTCGGAGGCGACCTGTAATAAGATACAATACAATACATTATCTTGACAACATTTTTTCATGATCTAGCTAAGGCAGGCATTCCCATGCTCAGCTTTATAAATTCATTTTCATGTACATAGGACAGACGATCGTTTGTGTAGTAGACTGATGATTCGTACTCATCATCCTTTGATTTGGATGATCATCTGTTCGACAATGATGTACATTTGATGTCTTTATATTCCTGAATATATCGCAGCCCGGATGGACGAACTAGATCTGGGGTCTTCAAAACTCGTTCAATCTTCACTTGGAGTACAAGTCGATCTATGTGAAAATGTTCTGGAGTCGAACATGGAAAGACATCACCTGATTACCAGCCAATGATGTAAGTTGTTAACAGGTGCAAGAGGAATCACCAATAATGACAATGACCCTCAAGGTACTACAATACGTTTCACATGGTGTGAAAAAGAACTTGGCATTGAACACCATGCAAAATCTCTCAGTCGAAGGCCATTAATGTAAACCTGTCACCGAAAGTGAGAAACTTGCCATTGAGGCATGCAAGCTTCAAAGTACTGAAAGGGTTGTTCCTAGGCCGATTTCTTGGATAATGAGCTGATGTTGACAAGAAGTGACCCGTCGTAGGAGGGCCTTAATGAATCCCACATCTACGACATGGAACGAAGCAAATGATTTTGGAGGTGAAAACAATATGATGATACAGTGTTCAGGGTGGCGATCATGAAAGAATGGAGCGTGAATGTATTGCAGTGGGTGAGACACAGGCGAATTGTCTGAATAACTTCTCTTGAACATATCAGTGACACTGATGATGGATTCGTAGCGTTAACCCCAAATATGGATGGTGTGACAGACCAATGGTGATATGACTAGTGAACGGAACAACCCAACCCGACTCGGATGCAGAAGGAAAGTGTCATGTTCAAGAGCGACTTGCTACCAATAAAGCTTTTTCAAGTTTTCTTCCCAATTTTCCCCAATCATTGCTAACCAGTACCTCTTTATTTTTGTCAAGCTTGAGGAGGATAACATATGCTTGTTCTATAATCCGCCCATCGGGCAAACCTGTCGCTATATTTTAGCGAGCCTAGTGACAGTGAAACTCGTTCTCATCCTTTTGGACGAGTTTGTCGCTATTAGGTTTTAACGAGTTTAATGACAAAGATAACTCGGTCCTTCTCAATTTTAGAGATTCTGAAAGGGACGGAAAGGAGACTTCAAAGATTCTTTTTCGTCATATAATCCCTTAAGTTTGAAAAAGTGTAAAATAATACGAAAGGGATGAATTTTCGATAGTTTTAACGAGCCGAACAAGACAAGCGCTTGATCTTTTTGTGTAATAATCCCTTAGGTCCAAAAAGATTAAAATCTAGAGGAGGGATAGCACTTCCAATGACTTTAATGAGCTGGAGAGGCTAATCGCTCAGAAATCTTTTCATATTTTACGAGTCAGTTGAAAAGAGCTTAAAGGAGACTCGTTTTAGAGGAACGAGTGATGATTTCGGGTAGCAGCTGATTCCAGGTAAGATTTGGAATTTTCCAATCACCGCAGTGTCACAAGGATGGCTAATAGAATCACTCTTCGCAGATGTTCCTCAAAAGGGTAAACAATCAAATGGAGGTGAATGATCGGCTAAAAACAGAGTGGAGGTGATGATGAGAACACGACCAAGGCTCAAAAGCTTACGACAAGGCATTCACAAAGGTTATTTACCAGTTCATTTTTTAATGAGCTTGAACTCTGGGGGAAACACTTGCTCATGGCTTATGTTTATTTTTTAATGAACTTGAACTATGCATTAAAACTGCTCGTGGTGGGTTTATTTTTAAATGAGCTTGAACCCTGTGGTAACACTGCTCGCCAGTCATATAATAAGGATGTCTCATTCAAGATGCCATTTTTTATGGGGCTTGCACCTTTTGTAAGCTTTGCCCCGGATCCTTTCTTTAAAAAAGCTAGGAAACAACCAGCCTTACGGGTTTAAAGGGTTAGAGGTCCTACAAATTTAAAGAATAAATAGTCGCTCTTCACTTGCATGCGAAAAGGTTTGCATGCCCCCAGGTATAGCGAAAAATTCCCAGGTTACCATGAAAGTTCTATCCGTGTTGCAGACAAAATGCTTCCTTGGTGATGTCTACTGAAATAGACAAAGGTGAGTGGTGCAGAGCTGCTCCACTCACATAACTTTAACGAAGGTATCTTATTCTAGCTTAATCCCATTTTCCTCTGAGGACGGGTGTGTCAGACTAGTCATATATCCTCTGCGGAAACCTACTCTATACCCAAGGTTTTCCTGCCAAAACAGACCAAGGTGCATGCCCCCTAGGTTTCAGTCATATCCTCCTAAATCACTCGTGCTCATCAGGTGGACGGACTGGAGATCGATGAGACATTCCTTGTGTGAAAAGACCATTTAGGGATGGCATTTGACTATTTGCTATGTTTGAACCGGGGAATGACATTTGGTCTATGAGCTTGACCATTCTGCCTTTGTGCGGAAAACACATTACTCTAAAGAGTGAGGAAACAACGACTCCCATGCAATAAATATATCGCGTACAAGGAGTAGATTATAATCCAGGGGTCCTTGAACTACCATCACATTCATGTGAACGATTTTCCTTCTCAAAGTAATGGGCACATTTGGAAGGATCCCTAATGGTCAACTGGTTCCTTTGTCAAAGCCTGTCAGATTTCTCATTTCAGGTAAAAGCGATGGAAAACCAAGTGCTTTCCAAGCAGTTGAGGAAAGGATACTCACAAAAGCCCCTTCATTGATGATGGTACCAGCCATGACCATTCTATAAGCTTGTACAATGATTCGAAATGGTACACTAGCTGGTAAACGGGGTCTGCCTAGTAGATTTCAGTCAAAGGAAACGACTAGGTTGCTTGGAGGTGGGACCAAATAGACGGTTGGATATGACTCTAATGAACTTCCTTCCTGCGGTAAAGGAATGGGTAGACTTCCCCCAAGTTCATCGGAGTCTATGTTTACAAAAAGAATTTGAATGGTGTCATTCTCTTTCTCTTTAGTGACGGTATCATTCGAAGATGAATATTCTGAAGGCAAGATTGGGTCAACTGCCGCCTCGACCTTTTGACTTTCATCTGGTATGGATTCAGAAGGTTCATTTTCAATGATAGACGT
>APFE030308720.1:8728-27523 GCA_000404065.3 Pinus taeda | reverse complement strand
ATTTAGTTAATTTTTCTAGTTAATTAATTATTTTATATAAACATTGGGACACAATATTTTTTTTTGCCATTGGTCTGGTTTATAACCTCTCAAATGATTGGAAAAGGATTTTGACAAAACGATCCTATAGAAACTTTTATCAACTATTAGACTATCTATAATATTAAATATCATCAACCAAAGACATTAATTTAATAAATAAAAAATTTATCTATTATCCATCCCATTAATAGTCTTATCTCATAAATACTTTTTTCATTGGCGATAAGAGAGATTATGTTAGGTAATTTGCAATAATAAAGATTAAGAGCAACAAGCTATTGATTAATGATGATGATGATGATGATGTTGGTTAATGTCCACCGAGACCAAACATTGGTCTATTGGACCTAAAGAAACAAATTATTTATTTTGATTTAAGATTTTATTCTTATGCTAAAAAAGCTTGGAGAGAAGCCTCCCAAGCTCACTATAATTTTGACATTGTAAAAGACTAGGAAGGTCAGTATTGTCACAAAGATTGTGAAACTAAGATCTAATGTGGTTGTACGCCGGGCACTCTAAGAGGAAGTGGTTGGTCTATCGGACCTAAAGAAACAAATTATTTATTTTGATTTAAGATTTTATTCCTATGCTCAAAAAACTTGGAGAGAAGCCTCCCAAGCTCACTATAATTTTGACAATGTAAAAGACTAGGAAGGTCAGTATTGTCACAAAGATTGTGAAACTGAGATCTAATGTGGTTGTACGCGGGGCACTCTAAGAGGAAGTGGTTTTCATCCTCAATGTTCCTATTCTCACATATATGGCAGATCCTTTCCATCCATGGCGTTTAGGAACGCCCGACACTGTTTCACTATGGAGCTCATGAGAATTCGTTCTAATCTTTGCTATATTAATTTTATTCTTTGAGCTAGTTAAAATAGAGAGATACTTTTGATCTTCTAGGGTGGGGTTGATTACCTTCTTATAATAACTTAATTTTCTTTTAGCCACTAAATCTTTCTCACACCACATTTTTTCTTTGAACTTAGAAGTAATAATATCTACAATACAAACATAATTTCAACTATGATAAATATGGAAAGTTTCATAATTACATAATAATACAGATATAAGTAATTATAGATTTATAAAAATAAACAAGTCTCAAAACTCAAAATACAAAATAGAAATCCATCATCTAATAAATTGTAAATACAAAACAAATAGGAGTACTAATACAAGAAAATACTCTTCTTCAGTTATAAATAACTAGCGTAGATCTCTCTCTCTCTCTCTCTCTCTCTCTCTCTCTCTCTTACCAAACCTCTTTAAGTGAAGAGATTTGATCCTCTCAACGTTTGATCCACAGTTAAAATGGATCTAGGTTGCTTTCGTTATTAGCCTTTGAATAGGCTACATTGCAGAAAAATACCATGGACAAAAACCATGGGTTAGGAGTACCATGGGAAAAAACCATGGGCAAGAAAAAACTATGCACTGGAGAATTTTATGTTTTTCAATTTTTTTTATTTGATTTGATTTTGTTTTATTTTGACTGAGTTAAAATTCCAAATATTATAACATATTCCCCAAGTGGAAAGGGTCTCTTGGCACAAAAATCTAACAACCAAAAATATATTAAGAGGGGCCTAGAATAAAATACCTAGATTACGACATTTCTTTTCAAGACTTCAAGGTCTCTCTAGCTTGTTTTAATTTATGAAAGAAAATTGATGAGAAAAAACTAATAAATTAAATAAATATTAAATACATAACCATGGAATCTAACAAAACCATGTGCAAAATTAGCAAATTAAATGAATATAAAGTACAAAACCATGGAATATAACAAAACTATTGGCCATAACATTTGTTCAAAAGTTATTTTAACATAAAGAAATCTAGGGACTAAAAAAGAATGGTTTGGTCAGTTCTAGCCATGGGTGATAACATTTGTTTTTAAGTTATTTTAACATAATCATATTTAACAACTAAAAATTAATGGTTTGGTATGTTATAACCACAAGTGATATTTATATGTAATATTTAGCTAAGTAGAAATTTTAAAAAATCACAATTTAATAATGTATTTCACTTATTTTTATTGATCACCCACACTTGTTAATTGGAAACATTGACTCAGATAAAAAAAAATTAATGGATCCAACAGAATAAAATGAAAATTAATAAAAAAATAACTAATATCAAGAAAGAATATCTAAATTTAACATAAAAATACATTTACTATACAAAACCATATATATGATGCATTAAAATAATTAATATAAAACATGACTACATATAATAATCATTTAATCAATGCAAATACAAATATGAGATAGTTATTATACACTTTAACAATAATTATGGTAAATAATATATACTAGCCTAGATCCATCTTAATTTGATATACCAACACCCTAAAGGGATCAAATCTCTATTATAAATTAGTAATGTGTATAGATATTTTAATATTATTTTTTATAAAATTAGTAGTTAATAATTTAGTTAATTTTTTTCTCACAAACTAGCAAATTTTAATATCTAGTTTCAACTATACTTTTGAAATATATTATTTTTTAATTATTATAAAGATTAGTTTTCTATTATAATGGATTAAAGCTAAATTTTTGAAAGTTTTATCTTTAGATTTTGTCTTCAAACACATGTTGTAGTATTTATGGTTCTGCAAGTGGCAATAGTTCGAGACAACCCTCTATTTTTGGCTCTATATCTAATGGAGATCAACTCAATCTCCACCATCTTGTTACCCAACCATGAAACAATAACCCAATAACTGTGTGGAAAATGATACAATAGATCCCAAATTTGAGGTCCACTCATGTCACATCCGAGAATATATACAATGTATGTGGGATCATGTACTCATCCGGAAAATGCAAAGGTTAAATCAAACTTGAATTCAGTGTTTCTTCACTATTGTATTTGCCAACCTAGACGATTAAACATGGGTATTCAAGAATGGATTAGGTGAGAAATGGAAGCTTTGTTGATCACTATAAGTATTAAGGAATAGCCAATGTGAGTAGCTAAAGCCTATGAGTAACTACATATGAACCATAGTATTCGAGAATGTTAATGATGAATGCTTGGTTTTATGTTTCATATTTTTCTTGTTTTATTCTCTCTCCTCGTTTCTTGAATGTGAAACAAATGCTTGGTTGTATGTTTCATATTTGTCTTGTTTTTCTCTCTCCTCGTTTCTTAAATGTGAAATCTCCAAACTCCGTTTCTTGTCTCGTTGTCATTTCTCGTTTTGTTTCTCCTTTCTAGTTTCTAGTAACATATATTTCAATCCCTTCCTTCTAGCTTTGGTTGAATTTCTGCATTTCTCTCAACTCCAAAAGCAGGTGATAGAAGGGATAGGTAGAAAGCTTGGTACCCGAGATAGAGTTAAATAGGAAGAAACATTGAGTCAGACACTGCAAAATTTCTCTCATGGGGTAAAAGGATCACAAGAAGGCCACGGTAAGCCCCCGAGAGAGAATGAAGATGCTACCGCATGCAGTGGTAACAATCAAAGTATGGTGCAACGCTATATTAAGGTCCACCAATGACATCATATTAGCAAAAATCTAAACATGAAAATAGATTGAAACAAAAACAAAAGGAAAACCCTCACTGACTCGTCAGGGCCTTGCTCAATAATCAGGCAACATTTGGGTATGAAAAATCAGGGATCCCTTATTCAAAGTCTTTGTTTGCTTTTATAGATCTCTTCATATTGATGGATGGCTTTGACCCTCCTCAAATGGCCATTGGATGAGTGGTGGGCAGTTGCATTCGTTAAACTTCCTGGCAACTCTTTGAAATTTTTTTAATTTAAAACTTCTATACAGAACTTTGACTTTTGCATTTTGTAATTTGGTGCATATGTTTTCTGCTCATGCCATATTTGTTTAAATAAACTACATATTTATTTTCTTTTGGTTACGTTTCTCAACCATGGCCGTGAATTTATCCTTGACAAGTAATGAAAATAAGATATGCTCTAGTGAATTGAACGTATGTTTTTTCATCACTTTTATCCATATACTTTGACAGCACGAGCACGGAAACCCGAACCCATCGCTTCATCGCACTATGACCAATAGAGACTTTCCTAGTTGTTGATCACAACACATAGGCCATATCATTTGAATATATACTTGTGTTATTCTTTCACCTTGAGATGGATATATATTTGTTTTATTGCTGCAGGAAAACAACTGCTACATTACAATACATCAACTATACTCAAAGGCAAAAACTATATTTCATGTACAACCACATTGAAAGTAATAAGTATCTTCCCATATGTCATCATAGTAACAGATTCCATTTTGCTAATTCATTGTGTTTCTCATTCTAGTGGCCGCCATTATTGTGCAAGTTTCTCCTGTCACTTTTTGCCTCCATGAAAGTTGATAAGAAAATGCTAAGGCAATGCTAAATGTCAAATTTTAGCAGACATTCTAAAAACCTTTCGGATCCATTTTCTAACATGGTCCAAATTCCAATTTGATAGTACTATGATGTATCTCTTCCAAAACTTGATTGTCTTTCATAGCTGGACAACTAATTTGATAAATGATCTCTTTAAATTTATCTTGGACTCGAACGTTATTGGATGTTCTTGAAGATGGGCCAATGTTCACCCAAAATGTCCAAATATATCAATAACAACACATAGTGTAACATAAATATTCATCCTCATCCAATTATTAAATTCATAAATATTCCTCTAAAAGCTTGGATTTCCCATACACTGGGGCTATTACATATATAACCCCTGGTTTTAGTTTCTCTTGCATATTTGGAGATTCAGCTGGAATATGTCAAAATATAGAGCTCCTTGATGTCTTCACTCCAATTTCTTGGATGCCATCTCAAATAAAGGCTCAAATTATATTCCAAATATTATCTTTAGAGGTGGCCATTTCGACCCGAAAGGTCGAGTATCCATGCCATCAGTCACACTCTTCTATGCATGTGTACATTACCAAACAATTTATCATCAATAAACATTGTTGCAAGACAATAATTGTTCAAATAAATTTCTAAGAGGTTCTGGATATCTAAAGAGCTTTCCTTATAAAGCTTAAGTTCAGCAAAGCATCCAACATATGGATCATGAAATAGTGGTTCCTCACACTAATATATTCACCATGGGATTGAGACAAAGATATACAAATTGTAAACTCCCTCATGTAGATGAGAAAGTGGTGTTGGAAACTCTCCACGTTAGAATTGACATTCTTACCATATTCAAATGGTGTCCTTCCTCAATGTAAACAATTCTTCAATAATATGGCCACTCTCCCACATGTGTCACTTCTCCCAATCCTCACACTTAATTGGCACATTGCACCTACACATTTCATTTCACAATGCATATGCCTTGAGACTTTATATCCACTGTAGTGGGCCTTCATCCCTCTTCTATTACAAAGCAGACTTCTCAGGGTAGGGGAAATCACAACTCCCTACCCTCCCTCATTTCAATGCAACGCAAAAATCTTTTCTTGCTCTCTTTCCATTTCATGGCATTTATTCAATCAGAAATCTGAATTTCAAGCCCTTCTTTCTAGCTTTGGTTGAATATTTTCATTTCTATCAACTACAAAATTAGGTGATAGAAAGGATGGGTAGAATGCTTGGGACCCAATCTAGAGTTAAAGAGGAAGAAACATTGAGTCAAACACTGGAAGATTCCTCTCATGGGGTAAAAGGATCACAACAAGGCCACAGTAAGTCGCTGAGAGAGAAAGAAGATGCTACTGCATGTAGTGGTAAAAATCAGAGTATGGTGCAACACTATATATTAAGGTACCATTATCATCTCCTCAAGAGTTTGATTGTTGAGGAGAGAGAAAATATTTTAAAAGCAGAATCTGGAAAATTTGAGGCTATAATTAGCAAAGTGGAAAGCTTGCACAATTTTGTTTAGAGACCTCGTGAGAAAGTTACAGATTCTGATACACTCTTTGATCTCACATCCACACTCCTCGTTACTATTAAAAGATCACAAAAAAATGATGGTGATACTCCAGTTGATTTTATTAGTAGTGATATTCTAAGAAACTATAGTGACCAGGTATATGGAAGTAGGTCTTTGGAGGGAAATGATGATCAAACCCAAATATCATGGAGAAATATTGGGCTTTTATCTGCTTCTGTTTTCCATCATGTGGAAGGAATTTGCACTATGCTTGGACCAATGGATAATGAACCCAAGCAAAGGAAAGCTATAGTACAGAGAAAATAGACTAAGCCGATAGAAAGCACTCGACCTAAAGTAGTGAAAGAGTCCCCGGAAGATGAAAAATCTGAAACAGACAAGAATATGGCAAGCATATTTAACATTTTGTGAAGACAGAAGCAAGCCATATTAGAGAATTTGGTTCTAAATAGAAAATAATTTTCCTAGACAGTAGAAAACATATTTGCGTTATCATTTCAAGTAAAGGATGGTAGAGTCGAAGTAAATGTCGATGAAAATGGAAAACATATTGTTGTCCCCAAAAATGTTCCCAGAGCTACATAAATGGCATATGGAGAAGCTTCTTATAGCCAATTTGTTTTTCAATTTGATTTTAAAGAATGGAAGTTGTTGAAAGTGGTGAGAATTTGATGCCTCACAAAACCAATCCACTTGTGATTCCTTGTTCTCAGAAGGCTACAGAGACTCCTATCAGAGAGATTTCAAGAAATAGGGGCAGAGTGGTACCTGCAACTCTTTAGGTGTAGGAGGATGAATGTGGAAGTGATGATGGTGGTGGAGGTATTCAACGACCAGCACCGAAGAAGCGAAATAAGTGTCTCCTATGACTTTTGCAACTTTTTTGGGTGCTTTTTGTTGGAAACTATCTTTGTTTCTATCAGTGCATTATAATTCATACAGGAAGCTAATCTTTAATTGAAGTAATCTGGTATATAAACAATGCTATATTATTCTCATAATTAGTTATAATTAAGTTTAATGGCAGTGCAAACCCCCGGTCATGTAGTACACCCCTTTAGGCATGGTTCCAAGGCCTAGGCAGAAGACTAGCATCACGTAATAGGAAATTGTTAATGTAATATGTCAAGCTTGATCTGTTAAACCATGATTAGTCTCCTTGTGATAGTATGTTGTAATTTTATGTTTGAAAAGTATTTTGAGATACCACACAAGAACAAAGTTTCCGATTGTGTAGTTGGTTTAATTTGAGAATACATAGAGATGAGAGTAGGGTAAGGCCAGGTGAAAATAGATGTAAATACAAAGGTTCAAAAAACTAGCTAGCAATCCTTACCATAACCAAACTCTTTTACTGGCACTACAAGGATAGAGAGATCCACCCAAAGGCGTGTGGAGAATAAGTAGAGATATTTTGATTTCGATTGACTAATTGCTTGAGGCTAGCTCAAGCAGATGCAACTAGTAGGTGGTAAGAGATTGGGAATATATATCTATTAAGTATGTGTATATGAAATTCATTATGTCCCATTTTGATTTTCAAGGTGGGAGGAATGCAATGGAGAAAGGGAGATCGTATTTGTCCCCTATATCCCACCTATCAGGACACTAGGATATGTCCCAATAATAAAAGTTGGGTTCAATCATAAGTATATGATTGTAAAATGCCATCATGAACTTTATTAAGCTAAGTCATCCTTTAGTTGAAGCTTCAAGCAAGATACTCGGCCTCCTTTCAGCCCTTCATTCTTCCTAGAATAGCTACAGAAAAACCCTATTTAACCCATGTTGAATGCCTCTTCTTATTGCAATCTTAAACTTCAAACTTCAACCCTTCTCCCTAAAATAGCACCCAAGAACAACACAAAGCAACCTCTCTTTCACATTTTGTACCTACAAAAAATCATAAGACTTCCTCGTTGCTTCTAGGGATTCTTTCTTGCTGTCTTATGGATCCTTCTTACAGTGGCCAGGGCCTCCCTTTGACTACGTCTATGGCCTCTATGAGTTCTTATTTAGACCTTCCTTGACTGCGGCTATATGCTTCTTCTTGATGGTTGATAAGGGCCTCCCTCTTGCTATGGATTAAGGCCTCCTTTGTTGTGGATAAGAGCCTTCCTTTTGCTGCATATCTGGCCTCTCTTAACTGCATCTTTATGCCTCTCTTGACTGCATCTTAGGCCTCTCTCTAGACTACATCTTAGGCCTCTCCCTTGTTGTGGTTAAGCCTCCTTTTGACTATAGTTAGGGTTGCCTTTTACTACATCTAGGGCTTCCTTTTCGACTGTGGCTAGAGCTCTTTCAAGACTACATCTAGGTCTCCCTTCATGACTGCAACTAGGGCTCCTTTGTAACCGCAACTAGGGCTCGCACTATTGTAACCTGCTAGCCTCGCATTGCCTAGGGACTCCTGCACTGTAGCATGCTCTGCTGCTTCATCCACATCCGTCTCTACCCACATCTACCAGTCTTGCTACTCTCTCTTCAGGCTCTTGTAGCAAGGTATAATCCAAGAATTTGGGTACCTCAAGTATCAGCCCCTCATCCCTTGTAGTCCTCCTGACTACAGCTTGATGTCTCCCCACCTCTTCTCCAGATGTACATGAGCACTCCTTGTAGTCCCTAGCATGCCCTAGGACACTACGACATGAGAACTAGTGCATTAACTATGCTAAAAGGTCACTTTCTTGTTAATTTGACCATGAATATCTCTTCTACAAAGCAATATTTGTTAGTTTGTTTTCGTTAGTGGTTTGATAAGAACATTTCTATAGTCTCTTCACTGAATTTCTTAAAGTTTTTACATTTATGCTTTTTCACAAAAAAGGGCTAACATTTTACCCTAGCTAAGTAAGGATTCTTTAAATAACCTTCTAGCTTGGTTTCTTTTTCTTCCATCTAAGCTTGTAAAAGTGTCATGAATTTACATTGAACAATGTAAGAATCTAGTCTTCTCCAGAAACAATCAAGCCAACTCTTTCATTTTGCAAATTACCTATCAGTTCTGGACATATTCTTAGAAATTTCTATGTTGAAGGTGTTGGATTTAGGTAAGTGATACATAATGCACACCTACAGTTCTATTGTTCACCTACTAGACTAGTGAAAATTATAGGGAAAATTGGAAGGGTTGGACATGAATGTTCCAACGATACTCTTATTGGCCTACAATACATATATTCTTAACACATACCTACAATACTATTATTCACCTATTCTACTAGTGCATATTGTATGCAAATTGTTAATGTTGGACTTCATTGTCTCAAGTTCACACACCAGCGCTAAAGATGCAACGTATTGTGTGCATCGTTAGATATGTTTGACATTGCAAGCTAACTATTTAAATAAATGCATGTATAAAACTTCTATATTAGCAAAATAACCATCAATATTTTTTTCTAGCATTTTGGGTTGAATTCACAATAGTATGCTAAAAAGTGTCATTTCAATGTCTAGAAATTAGGATATATAAATGTGAGATATATACTCTACATCTTTGGGTTATCTCCTTTTCAAATCTGAGTTTTTTTAGGCTACATGTTATTGTTTGAACTTTGAACTTTGAATAAATTCCTGAATGGACTTCATAAGGTAGTGGTACAATAAATTATGTTATTTCAAAGTTTTGACTTCCATATTTTCACAAAATACAATGTCCTCAATAAATACTTATGTTTAGGGTTATATATGTGTTGGGTGATTCCTTTATGTTTTACTATAATCCTGAAGCTGACAAGCTTTAGCTGACATTTTTCATCAATTGTTCATAGAATATACAAAAGATTCCATTGTTAAAATGTGGCAAAAATTACATCTCTTGATTTTTTTTTTTGTTTATGACAAGATAATCATGTTTTAGGAATGAGGTATCCTACAGTCTATTTCAATTTGTGGATATTTTTTTCCTCCCATTTTTTTACAAGGATGTAGATTTGATTTTCATGTTGATGGTTTTTGCATGTATCTTATCTAGCCCCAAATGCTGGTAATGGAGCGGATCTTGAGAAGTAGTCGTGGAAACATACTATCAGAGGTTAATGTTACAATACCACTTCCTCCTGGTATCAAAAAGGCTTAATGGTAAGTGACATAAAGAAGAGTTATTTAACTACATGGTTGAAAGGGCAACCTCATGTCTTAGTTTTAAGTCATTTATTTGTGTTTCTTAGCTCTAAGTCATCTGCTTTTGACCTTTACTAAATCAATTATTCACTAATCCAATATGCATGGATTGTATTTCTCACCCAATGTTAGTTACTTGACATGGTTGATATAACATTCAATTCTAGGCCACTTTTATTTTAAGTCATAGATTTTATTGATTAAAAGGATGTTCATATTTTGATTGGTTTACTTGGAGCTTGATTTTTAAAAAAATCCTAAATTCCACGTGGATGTTATTTTTTCAGGGTGAACTCTTTGCACCAGTAAGGTCAGATGAGTCCTAGAACATAGGTATACAACAAGAACATCTTTGACCTTTTTTGTGTATATGTTATTCTTTATATCATTGATGGACGGTTATTGATTATGTAAAATAGAGGATGGGAAGGTCCTACCAATTCTCTTGAAAAAACAAAATAAAATAGAGTGGTAGAATTGTGCTTTAAAGGGTGAGCCAGAAACCGGTACTTGAAAGGTAGAACTTGAGAATGGCAAGCTATCTAACCTGGATCTAGAGACACAATGGACCATGGAAAAAAAATGGTGGTATTGACGAGTCTTCCCAGAAACAAAGCTCTAATTGTTAGACCACTACCCAAAATTTCAGTTATCTGCAATGGAAATAGTGATTCTAGCTTTATTTGTATGAATAATGACTTTGGCCATTGTCCTATTCATTTCCCGTGAATTATTTTGATTTTCAAACTCCAACTAGTTTGTTGTTAGATTAAGTAAAGCTTTGATGACAAACTTATTGTTTTCAAATCTCTTTTCTAAATCTATTTTCTTGAGCAAATTTTTCTTTGTACTTTAGGTATTGTAGATTGCTATTGTGTGACATATGCTATGATATTAGTTCCTGGATAAATAGACAAAAGTGTTGTACAACATAGTCTTTTTTAAATCTAAAGAAACAATATTTCCAAATACAAAGTTTATTAATTAAGAACATCTTTTACACTTCTTTGCTAAGTTATGATTATATTTTGGTAGGGGATCTTGTGTATGTTGATATTGTGTTGTCTCTTTGGTTTTTGTCAGGTAACAATGGTTAATAAGGAATGTGTTCTTGAGCAGCAGGCACACATCTTATTCTACTATCAACAGGAAACTCCATGGTTTTCAGGCATGGCAACAAAAACGTAGATGTTAGTGGGATATCCAAAGTCTGTGTTGGATGAATTTAATACTAGTGATGATTTTGATTCCTTGTCAAATAAATAATGTCATGAATCAAATTCAACTAAATAGAAGCAACTCAAGAATGAAGGTGAAGCTATTGCTTTCTGTCCAAGTCAATTTCTTTATTTGTTGGTTGTTGTCATGTTTTGAGTGTGGACTTGTGAAATTCCAAATTGCATGTTGGTTTATGTAAAGGGATATATATATATATTATATATATATATTATATTATATATTATATATATATATATATATATATATATATATATATATATATATATATATATATATATCTGTTATTCATGGTTTATGGAAATATGTGTTACATTTGCACAGAAGTTTAGATATCATTAAGATATCTAAACACCAAACAATAATAACATTCAGATTTTTCTTTCATTCAACCTATAACATATTGCATCTGTCTTCATCAATGTTCTTCTTCCATATGATGTCAACTTATTACATCTCCTTTGCAATATTTGGTGCATTTTCTTGTTATAGGTTATAAATATCTTGAGACTTTCACTTCTAAATGAGTATTCAACTGAACATATTGATTCTCTTATACATAATTATTTTTCCCTCCACCCACTTTTCATAACTTCCATAACCATTAGGTAGGGACCTACAGCTTCGATGTTGCTTTGCTTGTTTAGTAAACCACATGAAATTTCATTTGTCAATGCGTTTCGAACCCACCAATGTGGTTCATCGTCAGGACAAGTTGAAGAATCAGATCCAGTATGCATGTTAAATACTCAGAGCAGAACATCCAACGGCTATAATCTTTGACCAGGTAACGACTATATAGACTAACAGCTAACTTTGACTGGGAAACGGCTAGTTAGACAGGACCCGGGGTATAACTATATTAAATTAAAAATTAAAATAAGTCAATTGAAGGGACGTATGAATTTACATAAAGTTATAATATTTTTATAATTAATTTAATTTTTATTATAAATATATAATTATTAAATTAAATTAATAGTTAGTCATACATAAGAGGTATTAACTATTTTATATTTATTTTTAATTTTATTCCTATAAATATTAAACTAAAATAATTTAAGTACTATATAGAATAAAACTATAATATATTAAAATCATAGATATATTGACTAACGGCTATATTGACTAACGACTAGCTTTGAGTGGGAAACGGCTAGTTAAACAAGACTCAGGGTATTAAATTAAAAATTAAAATAGGTCAATTAAAGGGACGTATGAATTTACGTCAAAGTTTTAATAATTTATTATTATAAATATATATACAAATATATAAATATTATATTAAATTTAAATTAATTGATTATTAAATTAATAGTTAGTTATACATTAGGGTATTAACATATTATTATTTTTATTTTTATTTTTATTTATATATATATATATATATATATATTATTATATAATATATATATATATATATATATATATATATATATATATAATATATATATATATATATATATAATATAATTTAAGTATTAATATAAGTATAATAAAACTATAATGTATTAAATTCATAGATTTATTTAGTTGTTTAATTAATTGATAAATTGCTTAATTATTTTAACTATAAATTAATAAAAATATTATCTTAGATCGATTCCAAAAGTAATAAATTTTGTTTTTAGTAATTAAGTTAAAATTATTAGAATATAACTAATAGAATATCTCATATTATATAAAAAAAACTCATCAAAGACTAAAGGTCAATGAGAGAAGGATACAGGATAACAAGGGGAAACTACACCAAGAACAAGCTAAAAAAGAGAGGGGAGGAAGGGAAGAAAATGACTAGGAAGAGAGGGCTGGGATCCAGCAACTACTGATCTTCCATCCATCCTCTCCGTTGATATTGTTCGGTCTTTTTTCAATCTCAAGGGCTTCTCTGAATTTGCGGTGATGGAACTACGAAACTTTAGCAATAACACTGGCCTCCTCGATACAAGCATGATGTTTGGTATTCTCATCATGCTCTACTAAAGCAGAATACTTGGTTCTCCTAAGCTTGAGGTCAGCTCACTAATCCTTTGATTAATGGAGCGTCCAAGCTCACCAATATAGGGGGTCCCACAAGAACAAGGAATAATATAAACCCCTTTCATATCTTTAGGGTCGATAGGATCCTTCACAGATCTGAGGGACTTACGAATGGTGTTGAGGGGTCTAAAGGTCGAGGGGACATTATGCGTCTTAAGAATCCTTGCAATCTTATCAGTAGTCCCTTGCACAAACGGAAGATGGACACTTGGAACTCGCTCTTTCGGTTCTCTTTTAGTTAACGAATTTCTGGCAGCTTTGAGGAAAGCTTTATGACCCAGGTATCTACTATAACCATTCTCAACAAAGACATCAAGGAGATGGGATTTCTCTTTCTCGAAGCTCTTTTCATCTGAGATCCTTAGGGCATGAGTAGCAAGGGTATTGAGAACACCCAACTTATGAGCCCGGAAATGGTGGGAAAATGCATGAAGATACTGCTCCGTATGTGTTTTCTTTCGAAACACTAGGCGGGAGAGGGAACCATCACTATTCTTAGAAATGAGAATATCAAGGAACGGGAGGCAACCATCGATTTCTTGTTCCTTGGTGAACTTAATGGCCGAGGATTGACTGTTGAGATGATCGAAGAAGAGATCTAACTCCTTTTGGCCATGAGACCAAATGACATTAGTGTCATCTACATATCTTTTCCAAAGCTTAGGTAGGAGGCGGGCCGAGTATAGAGCCTTGGATTCAAAATCTTCCATAAAACGATTCGCTACGACAGGGAATATGGAGGAGCCCATGGAAACACTACAGGTTTGCTCAAAGAACTCTCCTTCAAAACTAAAAAAGGTGGAAGTGAGGAAGATCTCAACTAATCAAGTAGTATCACGATCTGTTAGGCGGTTGATCACCTCCACGGCCTCATTTATAGGGATGCAAGTGTAGAGGGAAACTACATCAAAACTAACAAGAATGTCCTCAGGGTCAAGCTTAATGTCCTTGAGCTCCTTAATAAAGGAAGCATAGTCTTTGACGAAGGACTCTGTATGGCCAACTAAGGGCTTAAGCTTTAAGGCAAGAAACTTAGCAAGAAGATAGGTAAGACCACCAATGATGTTGACAATGGGCCTTAGGCGAGCTCCTTCCTTGTGGGAACCCCTATATTGGTGAGACTGGACACTCCATTAATCAAAGGATTAGTGAGCATGCTGCTGACCTCAAGCATAGGAGAACCAATTCTTTCGTTATTGCAGATCATGTGGAGAATGCCAAACATCATGTTTGTATCGAGGAGGCCAGTGTTATTGCTAAAGTTTCGTAGTTACATCACCGCAAATTCAGAGAAGCCCTTGAGATTGAAAAAAGACCAAACAATCTCAATAGAGAGGACGGATGGAAGATCAGTAGTTGGTGGATCCTAACCCTCTCTTCCTAGTCATTTTCGTCCCTTCCTCCCCTCCCTTTTTTAGCTTGTTCTTGGTTTAGTTTCCCCTTGTTATCTCATATCCTTCTCTCATTGACCTTTAGTCTTTGATGAGTTGTTTATATAATATGAGATATTCTATTAGTTTTTTTTTCCTGTAAGGAAAAATCGTAATTTTATTAATAATAACAAAATTACATTTTGTAGATGCTGAGGCACATATGCATAAAGCAGATTAAAAGACTGCTGTAAAAAAAAAGAAAAAAATCAGAAAGAAAGAATGGGAAGAAATAATGTACATATGGGGAGGAAATTATGTTTTTCTCCCTTTTTTCTTCTCAACCTTTCGCCACTCCCCTTGAGTCTGTGAGGACGAAAAAAGTACAAGAGAAGTGTCCTCCACAAGGCAAGGATTGTCCTTGTCTAAATCAGAGTGATCTGGAGAATGTTGTCTTTTGGCTCCACTGGTATCCGTTGTATCTGGTATCTTCTCCTACAAGGAGTCCATCAGTTCTTGTGCTGCAAATTTCTTAGTTTCTGGCGACTTATGTGTCTGATTGTTTGCTATGAGGATGGTTGATGTGGCTTCTTCCTCAATAAGAACATTATTAGGATCTAGTGGAGGGATAGTTTCCTCCTCATCCTCTGCTACTTCATGTGGGTTCACTGTGCGTTGCCAGCCTTTTGGTTTTTGTGCTTGTTTCTTGTTTCTTCTGGTTTCTTTTTTGGCTTGTGGGTAGTTGCTAAGAAGGTGACCAATTTGTTGAAAGCCATGACCCCTGAAGGTCATGTTCTCATAATCTAGTGGTTGTTTCCACTGTGAGTTGTTATGGATCAAAATTATGCTATCAGGCAGCCCTTGACTAAGATCTACCTCAACACAAATTCTGGCAAAAGTATGTATCCCTCTTGTAATTCCTTCCACGTCTTGCTTGAGGTATTTTCCTATCACATTCCCCATTGCTTCGAAAACTTTGGGTAGCCAGAAGTGTAGCGAGAGGTTGTGTAGCCTGACCCATATCGGGATTTTGGAAACCACCATAGTAGTGGGGTCAAAACCCAAGAACCAGGGGGTCATGAAGAGTCTTGCATTGCCCCAGAACCATGGCCCCTCATGGAGGACATATTCTTTTTCCTTGACCGTGTCAAATCCGACAATAAAAAACCCTTTGGAGCATAAATGGATATCACAATTTGTTGTCCATGTGGAGTAGATCCATTGTTGTAATGCATCTGTTTTGGACCAAAAGCCATTAAATCTGCATATGACAACCTTTGTAGAGAAATCAGTATAAAAATTGTTTACCTCAGGCAGAGAAATTGTTAGTATTGGAATCTGCCTTCTTTGTTCCGCAATATAGGGTCCAGGTAGTTCTTGTGTTGGTGCTGGCTTGTTGGGGGCTTCCCCCTCCCCTTTGATGGCATCTTGGAAAGAGCATGTACCCTTTGAGCTAGATCCAAAGCTTCCACCTCTCAACCTTGTGTTTAGGATGATGGTTGAGTCTGCTACAATTCCATAGTCCTGCACTGTACATTGGTCCTGTAAGATTTGGCTTGCATATATCAAACTTTGCATGTTTGCTGATATTCCTGTGTGTACTTGTATTTCATACTTTATATCTTTTATCAGCTTCCCCATCCAGGTTCACCTGCATGTCAATTTTCGTGACAGGGTTCTAATAAATAGCTGTATCAGTTCTTGTCCGGAGTCCTTGGTGAGTGATGTTGGTTTTTTCCAGGATCCATCTGCTATTTGGGCCGCTGTATCTGTGGGATTTGAGCATTCCAGTTCATGATAATCACCTTGCGGCTACTGTGGTGTGACCACTTTGTGTGTGTTCCTTATCCCTTACTTGTCTGCAGCTGTATAGATACTGCCTTGTAGAAGTCTAGATTCAACATTCAGGATGCCCTCGGGCCATACAGCTTCCTCAGAGATCTGAGGACTTGGGTTGAAGATTTTTCCTTGATTTCCATCTTTAAATCTTGAAAGCTCATCTCCTTTTTGAACCGTATGCTATAATATCTACCCTCTATCGCTCTGATAAATAGTTTTAGCAACTTTTTCTCCGTATTGGGTGGAAACACCTCTTTTATGCCTCGATCTATTGGATTGGGGTTTTTCTCTGTGAGCCCAAGAGCCCCACCAAGCTATTGAGTCTGTCCGCAACTTGTTTTCTCCAGATTGGGCTTGCCGAGGGTGCTTTCCAGGGATCCAACTACCATGTCCAGGCTACCGGCTGTTTTCAAGTGTGCCCAAACCTCTAATCGCATGACGGGTTGGTCTAGAACCGCCGCAGTCGGAACTTCAGAGACAAACCTGTCAATGCTTGTAAGATGAACACGTGGCTTGGCGTGCCAATGAGGGGGAATGACAACACTATCTCCTTCCAGAGGAATGGAATCCTCTTCTTTCTTCTCCTGTGGATTCTCTTCTACAACGACCGTCTCTCCGTTTTCTTTTTCTATGTCGCCATTGACCTTCGCAACCTCACTCCCGGCAGTAGCAGGGGCCAGAGCCACCACAACAAGAGGATCCATTGTAACCTCCAACTCATTAACTAACCCCACCGAGGTTTCTTCAGCAGGGGTTTGTTCGGCCGGAGGTTGCTCTGGAGCAGTGGCCGGAACTTCTTTAGGGGATGAATGTGTTACACAGTAATTTGTCACCATTGGTCACCGTCCCTGTTACCCCTGTTTTCTTACATTGGAGGATACATTCCGGGACCTGTGAACAGTGACATAGCCTAAAAACACTTGCATTATGTTCCCCTGAGTATGTACTTCATGTTCCCTGAAGACACCTTCTGCAAATTATCCCTGAAAAGTGCCCTTTTTCCATTGGCGCAGGTACACAGTGTCTTATCCGCGGCAATCACTGAAATCCTCAAAAAGGGGCGCACCCATTGGCGCTCTGTCCTAGAACAACACTCGCGCCAACTAAGTTTGGTAATGATTTTTGGAAAACACGCACCCATATGTTTTTTCCTTTCAGATCATGAAGTCTTTTGAGTGAAAAATCCATTTGATAGACGTTGAGAGTCATCATCTATCCTTGACATCTATCCTCAGTAGCTTTTCGGAGATAATGTCGATCCATAATGGGTGTCCTAGTGCATTGAATCTTCCTCCCTTCTCCATTTATAAAAGTCTGTCCTCATGCATTAGACAAGGGAGTTCTGGGAGTTCTGGAGTAATGCTAGTTGTGATTATGCTTGTCTGGAGTGAAAGTAAGAGTCTTGAAGCATAGGGAGGTTATGCTGTCGGAATCCTGAGAGAGAGAAGGTCTATTGCAAGGCATACATAGTTGCTCGCCCAGCCAGGGAATAGGTTCAACGTCAGAACCTTGGTTGTATCTTTCTCTGCCTATTATTCATTAATAGATGACTACTGTTATGGTTCCATTCTCATTTGCCTTATGATGGTTAATGTGAATTACATCCTTTCTGACTGATGTATAGTTGCTTTTACTAGATTTCACGTGTGTGTTTGTTCTCTCTTTGCATGTGCAGGTGTCCATCCGCGAGGATAGTGGAGGATCGTGACCGACCAGAGCGAAAGAGTGACAGCGACATCTCTTCATCAAATAAATAGCGCTGGAATCCAAGTAGGTGTTCATTACCCACTTTGTAATTGCAATTAGGAACTTGCAGAGTAGCATTGGTTGATTGTTGCTAGACCCATTTTGGGCTAGTGGGATCGCCTCTGTCCGTAGAGGGGATTTACCTGTTCAACAATAGTAAATCCCCTCTACGGATAGAGGCGATCCCACTAGCCCAAAATGGGTCTAGCAACAATCAACCAATGCTAATCTGCAAGTTCCTAATTGCAATTACAAAGTGGGTAATGAACACCTACTTGGATTTCAGCGCTATTTGTTTGATGAAGATATGTCGCTCTCACTCTTTCGCTCTGGTCGGTCACGATCCTCCACTATCCTCGCAGATGGACACCTGCACATGCAAAGAGAGAACAAACACAAGCGTGAAATCTAGTAAAAGCAACTATACATCAGTCAGAAAGGATGTAATTCACATTAACCATCACAAGACAAATGAGAATGGAACCATAACAG
>APFE030308712.1:6833-23247 GCA_000404065.3 Pinus taeda | reverse complement strand
AATATGGGAATATAAAAGTTAACTTGTACCTTAAAGGGTGTGGCGTTTCCATAGTAGATGTTGGAAGCAGATGCATTGCCCATGGGTAGTTGTTGAAGGATCTGGGCAAAGTTGGCAATCATCATGTTCCTTTGTTGCTCGAGGGCTTCTTCGAGCAAGATTTTGATAGGATCTCGTCACCCCTCGCCTTTCCTTTCATCCGCCATGGGAGGCCATTAGGATTTGCGACGTTGGTTTTGCAAAGGTTCGACCAGTTCAAGCCCTAACTCCTTATATCTCGACCTCACTGGGGACATGCAAAGAAAAACAGAGAAAGAGCAGACCACTCTGATACCACTGACAACGCAGAAGAACCTTTGATACCACTAATCCAAATTGAAACAAGAATGCAACAAATTACATATATAACCATGAATACATAGATGTAGTGGAAATAATACTTCATTTCATTAATGTAAAATACTGAAATATGCTTACAAACAGAAATGGAAATAAACTAGCTTGGGCAATGGTAGCTTATCTATGAGAAAAGATGTGGTGGCTACATTCCTTTGAACTATTTGACAATGAGGCTCGAAGGTGTATTTATTGTTAAGAAACAATGGAAAACCCTAAACGTCGAAAAACCTAACCCTAGGAGATGAAATGCCAAACTATGGGCCCCATTTTGGGTAAATTGGTATATCAACTTCACGTGGTTGTAACTTTGGCATATGATCTTCGTTTGACACGCACAATACCTTGTTAGAAATATCTATCCAAGGACTACAACTTTGGGATGAGAAACATTGGTCCACAGACCCATGCTATTCCTAGGTTTCCAAAAAACTATCGTTTAGGGCCTCAAAGTGGCTCTGGAACTTCGGGACCCGAAAAATTGCTAAAAATAGTAAATTGTGCTATAATTAAAGAAACTAAAAAACTGAAAGAGACAGTTGTGGGCATCTAAGTGGGATAGGTAGGTGGCCACCAACATCCACTTGGATCATACATGTATCTCTATATGAGTGTTTAATCCACTATGGCCAATACCTAGGGTTTTTATTAAATACAAAGTGGCTAAAGTCCTTTCTTGAAGACCTAGAGTAGATAAACGCTTAGAGATAGTATCGTAACAAAAACTTGGTAGTCAAATTGACTTTGAAACTGAATAATCTAATTTCGCTAACTAGTGCGAAGAGGATTCAATCCTACAAAGGGAGATACAACAAGAATTCATTTAGTTAGAGTACGGTCGAAAGGGAAAATCTACCGAAAATAACTAAAATATTTAGCTCCTCTCTGCAAAGAAAGAGAACGGTTCCTTCTCTATGTAGTGAACTCTCAGAATGTAGATCTAAAGCCTCCAACATTGTGAAAACAAACATGTGCGCAAACACTACTATCATGATTCTAACAACCAAAATATGGAGGGTCTCCACCTGTTAAAGAGTGAAAGCCTTGCTGGGTGAATGACACAATTGATGGCAAGGCAATGTGGTGTGAGTGAGGGTATTTCCTCCATAACCACTTCATTCCACCTCCACCATTGATCTCTAGGAACGATGATACATAATGTCAATGCACACCCCAAAATCAATTCCAACAAATCAAGTCCCAAGAATGACAGTGTGTGTCAGTTATAGAGTTAGAAAACATCCAAGCAAGGAGCTTGCAATTTATGAAAGTTCAAAAAGAGTGTTACGTGATAATCCAAACTTGACTTCTATGTTGGCTAAGAACCACAAAGTATAGTCAAGACAATAGTATTATCTACTTGTTCACGATGATATGTAAATATATTCAGTTGCGAGTTTATTTGATACACATAATATAGCTTAGAAACCCATAAGGAGAGGCTCTCATAAATAATAGTAGCACATATAATTAACAATTTCCCATAAGGCTGTAAAAGTACACTGAAGGAATAAAAGGATAGAAGATTTGGTATAAAAAATTCCTTATTAATTATTTTAATATTTTTTTTTTCAATTTTACCACTTATAATTTTATTTAATTATATCTATTTGAATGTTATTGAATTATTGATTATTTATTAAAAATAAATATATCATTATAACATTTATGGGAAAATATGTGATTTTATTTTGTGAAAAATATATATTGGATTATGGAAGATCTATTCATTTATTTGTTGGTTGAAAAACATTGTTATTCAATTATCATTACACTTTTAGTTTTTGAATCTTGAGACATTGTTGTTTTTAAATAACTCATGTGATTTGGGGTCTTTGCATTAATCTATATAATTTTTTCGTCTTGTTTGTCTTACAAAATACAATATTGTTAATCTTGGAAAATATGGTCATGAAGAACAAAATTGAATTTGTGATGTATAACCTCACCATCATGAAAATATATTCTCTGATTCTTCAAGAATTTTAGATGAATTAAACTACTCTCTTCTATCAGGAATTTGATTAAGGTATATGAAAAAATTGAAAACATGGCATTAAAGTTATGTCACATTTAATGTGTCGATTGTCATAAAATCTATGATCCGTGCCCACTAACAGATAATTCTCATTCGATTCATGTTTCTAGTGAAGCAATCTTTAATCCAATCAAATGGCTGAGTCATTATCTATTTTTTAAACAAAATGAAATATAACAAAATTTTCTAATAACTACACTATCAAGATATTAATGCACACAAGCAACTAGATTATGGGGAAAATCAAAGTATTCCTTATCCCTGAAATAAGTTGTTGCCCCATTCTCTGAATATAAACTTAAAAATAAAAAGGAATCAATGAATGTTATGGATGGATTTCTATTGCCTATTTGAGGTTTAAAATTCTATGTGAATCGAGAGAATTGACTAATCTCATGTCGCTTTCCCTTCTCTCATTGTGTTGGGATGGGGTCCCGTGGGTCAGTTTTGCATTCAAAACCCAAGTTTTGATGTAAATTTTAACAAAAAGATGTAAAATCTCTGTGAATTGTGGATGCAGAGTGCGTAGGTAGATAGGAGTCAAAAAGTGTTTTTACCATCGTTTATGTAAAAGATTGAGTTTGTTTTGAGATCTCCCCTTGGTCTACAGACCATGGGATTGTATAAATAGGTGTGTCTTAAAGAGTCTAAGGCAAATCTATGTTTTTGCCTATGGGTACGACAAATGGAATCTTGGAGAGTTAGCACAAAAAAAGTAAGTCTTATACGAGGAAAAGGCTTTGCAGTTGAGTGCGTGGAGGCCTAGAGTAGTGTCCGCAACTAAGTGCACAGACCCCTATAGATGAGTGCGCAAGGAAGTTTTGAGTCTGTAAGCTTGTACTGAAGATCAATAAAAAATACTATTGGAGAAATTCATATGTTTTATCTGTTTCATTCTGTTGTTTATGTTTGTGATATATGTTTCGATGAGATAATATCTTTATGAAATAATTATCTATTGGTGCGTGAATGTACTGGATAAGTCTTATTAATTGAACACAATGCATGTTAAGTGTTTACGTGAAGGATATACTACTTTCTGTTAAGTTTATTAAGCACTTAAGAAAATCTGTGTGGATTTTGATCTAAGGCTAGTCTATGATGCGCATAATTAGATAACCTATCTGTTAAAGGCCAGCAAAAGTTGATCATAGACCTTTGTGGAGGTTTAGAGGCCATTTGAAGGAAACGACAATGCCAAGCCCTAAGGGCTTAGAAATCTGCATTAAGTCATACATAGGACATAAAAAGGACATCACACTGATCTCTGGATGTTGAAAATTGGTTCTTGTATCCCCCCATACTGCTTTGGGTGAGACTTCAGTCTGCACGTGGGTTGATGCTGAAAGGGCCAGTAGTGTATGGTTTTTTTTGGCACAACTAACTCTAAACCTGGGCTACGACCCACTAAATCAAATAGATGGTTATGTTGCTAGGACTTGAACTCGATTCTCTCAAGCGAGAGCCGAGTATCCTAACCAGCTAGACTACACATAGTAGCTTTGACAGGAATGGTGGACCCCAGAGCCTTGGAAGAGCGGCTCACGTAGGTCATGGAACTCAAAGAAGATAAATTCTTGGATGGATTCCATCAACAATTACAGAAGGAGTGTGAAAAATCATGACAAGATCGAGACATCAAGCTGTGCATGTTTAGGGTAAACGATTTGGTTTTATTATATGATAGTAAGTTAGCTAAGTTTCCAGGAAGTTTTAGATGCACTGGCTGGGGCCATATGTCATCCAAGAAATTACATATGGAGGCACAATTTAGCTCATGAAGCTGAATGGAGAAACTTTTCCAGGAAGAGTGAATGGAAGATTATTGAAGCCATATAAAAGAGATCTGGTTCAATGACTATATGACGACAAAATAGTTTTAGTACTCCAGGCAGCTGCAAGGGAGTGCATGGCTATAAACTACACTACCAAATTTGAGGAACTACGCGACAGAGGGGTTGCGTGAAAAAGGGGGACGTTATAGTATTAGCATCTCCATGAAGGGAGCTATGTTATGAAAGAGGATCCCATGCAACACAGCCAAAAAGTGACCGTTAGAGTCACTATTCATGATTCGATGGCCATGAGACGACATTTAAGGCTAAAATATTTGAAGATCTGCTACCAAACTAGCATTAATGATCGAATTTTGGGGGAACAGTTGGATTTCAATTCAAAATACCTTATAAATTACACATTTCCAGTCCAATAGTGAACACTTTGCACACTTACAGTTTTTCAGCTGAGTTGTTTGTTGCTTATGAGATGCTCGTTCTTTGAGGATTTGGTCGTGAGCCTTGCATTTGCCAATTTTCTCGATTTAAATCAGAAATTTATCTTGGAAACCATGTTGGGTTCGAACGCTGCTGAGACTATGAGCACTGGGAGAGACATTGCATTCGAGGGAGCTGCTCCAGAGATGGTGAGCATGGAAGCCTCGACTCCTATTCCTACGGCACCAAGGTCACCTAGGCCATAGCCCACCCTAGTTAAAGAGACCCAGAAACCAAAGAAAGACAAGCAGAAGAGTCCAGTGCCAGTGCACGAGTCCCCCAGGAAATATACTTCCACTCAGAAGAAAAATAAGGACAAGAAGCCTAAGAAGGTTAAGGGAGTGGAGCCCATCACCAAATTTCTAGAATATATCCCTGTGTGAAAAGGGAATGTCAAGTTACCCAAGGACCCAGACTCGAACAAGTTCCTCATTCACATGCCCCTATTGCTAGAGAAGATAACTTTTTAAGGCTCGTGCTTTATGCGGGTTCCCCCATTAGAAATGGAGGATTGGGACTTGGATGGCTATGAGTGGTTCCCTCACCTCGCGATAGAAAATTATATGATGCATGTGTATTACGAGACTTAGGTGTCACTGAGTTGGAAATGGTTGAATGGATCCATGGAGTGGAACAATCTAGGTTGTTGAACCTATTGTGGGTGCCCCACTACCACCAAACTAATATTAACACCACTTGTCTGTGGAAGATACTTACTCTAGTGCACGATGGGTGCTTATGGCTTGTTACGCCTATACCGATCAGGGATATGCTCATCCACATGATTACACACCTATCGCATGAGGGTTTAAATCCGGCCAAGGAGTTTGGTAGAAAGACAGGCGACATATTCTTGGTAGATAAGATGAAAAATAAGTTTAAGCTTATCAAGAAGCCATGCAGCTATTCCATCGCGTCCATCAATGATCCCACTGTGCAGATTGCTACCCAAATACTAGACGAAAAAGTTATGAGGAAGTGTCACGTGGATAAGAATCTGACGCCTGTGATATCATTGGCTGCACAATGCGCGGAGGGCATGTAGTTTAACTGGTCATGGATTTATGCAGTGAATTTCTTGCAAATTTTTTCGAGTTCCAAGATGAGAGCAAAGCCTTCCACTACACGTGGCTACTACTCCCTATTGTGATGGTCGTACGGGATCTACCAGAGGACAACTAGTTTCCTCCATTGAAGGATGTATTATTGGAGGCCGCATAGTTCACCTCCCTTTGGGCCAGCAAGGACCCCATGTGGGTTACAGAACCAAATATTTTTTGGGTATTCACGGAAGCGAGCTTCCACATGGCCATCAACCAATGCCAAAAGTTGTCCCCAACCTTTTATGAGATGTTGTCCACATATGTTGAGTTCAAGGCATATTTCCATGAAATCTACATTCGGGCACCAAAGGACCCATAATAGAAGTGGTTCGATTTGCCATATCTGGTCACTAATTATGCCATACAGGAAGTGATCAAGCACTGGCTGATAGATTCACACACCCTGTCTAACTTAGATGCGGTCACCAGCAAAGGCGTAGGGAGCTCAGTTGAGAAGAAATAGAAGGATTTAGCAAAATAGGTGACACAAAAGTTGGTCGCATAGCGGAATAAGGAAGCCAAACAAAAGGCTTGAAGGGAAAAGCAACATGCTGCAAAGGAACAGGCTGACGCGACTCCAAGCAAAGCAGAAAATCCCCTTCACCCGGACGAGCACCCCATTTAGGCTAAGGAAGCTCAGAGAACAACAACAATAGGAGGGTTCCCATAAAATGACGAATTTGGCTAAAGTGCAAATGGATCCCATCACCCTGATAGATGGCAATCTCAATGAGATCAATGACAAGGTGTGCAACACTACAACCGAACTGTTGCAGCAATTTGAGCAACAATACATGGAGTTGTTTGGAAATTTCCAGAAGGATCTGTGTGAACTATAGATCCGAACTGGGAGAATACAGGTGGGTTCCGGTCAAGTGAGCGCCACACATACGAGCCTGGCACCGGGGACAATTTTGGCTGCAGAAATGGTAAGGATAGTGGACAATAGAATAGTTTCTCTGCCAGAAGGGTCCTGAGCATGAAATCGGTCGATGACAAGATCATCATAACTACTCTAAAGAACATCTTCCTCAATATTGCAATTCTCCCAAACGAATTTCTTCATGCGTTGTAGACAGGAGTGACATCGAAATTGAGAGGTCAGGAGCAGTGCGCTCTCAGTTTAATAAGAGAGTATTGAGTGAAAAATGAACAAATGTTCGCTAATAAGACATAGGCCTTGAAGGAAAGAGATATTATCCAGCCATAGAGCTCCCAGCTGGAATCCGTGGCTATAGAGGCATGCAGAACAATACAGAGTTGCACATACCTGATGATACACAACCTAAGGGAAAGATCCAGAAACTAGCTGCAGGCATACACGATGCAAAAACAGAGGTGGCAAGAGTTCAATTTTAACTTAACATGAAAATCACTGAGGTAGAGCTTAAATCATAGCCCTCGACTCCCCTCAAGGTCAAGGAACCACGCGGAGCCACCATAAAGGAAGGGATGGCTACCGTGGATGCTACAGTTGTTGACTGCACAACTTTGTTTGAACATGCAATGGAGTTGGTGATGACCTTGTAGGAAGGCCCTAATATGCATATGTTGAACACTAAGATCTGTGAGCTCCAAAAGTAGTATGAAGAGGTTAGGGTGAAGACGTGCTCAATTGCTACACCGTAGTGCCTCGCCAAGTTGCAGGAGGGGAAGCAAAACCTCACACAGGTTGAAGTAACTCAAAGAAAAGAGGTTGTACTTAGGCCTGGTTGGGTCCTTGCTTGGAATAAGCCTACCAAGTCTCAACCAACATTCAGGAGAAGGTGATGAACTTGCAGCTCACGCAGAAGAAGATAAAGTTGGCCAACGAAGGACCAACTACGGGGCATCTCATTGAACAAGTGAAGCAGGCAACTACATAGAGAGATGTTGAGGTAGAAATTATGTAGGTGGACTTGTGGGATCTTTGCAATAAGATCCCCACACTAGCCGAGTGACTCTAGGTGAGTCATGACCTTTGTGCTAGGGGACTATTAGGATGGGGTCCCATGGGTCAGTTTTGGGTTAGAAACCCAAGTTTGACGTAAATTTTGACAAAAATATGTAAAGTCTCCACAAATTATGGATGCGGAGCCCGTAGGTAGATATGAGTCAGAAGGGTTTTTATCCTCGTTTAAGTAAAAGATTGATTCAGTTTTGAGATCTACCATTGGTCCGTGGACCATGGGATTATATAAATAGGTGTGTCTTAGAGAATCTAAGTTAGATCTATGTTTTTATGTATGGGTATGATGAATGGAGTCCTAGAGAGTTAGCACAGAGAAGTAAGCCTTAGAGGAGGAAAAGTCTTTGTAGTTGAGTGCGCAGAGGCCTAGAGTAGTGTTCGCATCTAAGTGCACAGACTGTTGCAACTGAGTGTGCAGGGAAGTTTTGAGTTTGTAACCTTGCACTGAAGATCAATAAAAAATACTGTTGGAGAAATTCATATTTTTTATCTGTTTCCTTCTGTTGTTTATGTTTATGATATATATTGTGATGAGATAATGTCTTGATGAAATAATGATGTATTTGTGTGCGAATCTACTAGATAAGTCTTATTAATTGAACTCAATGCATGTTAATTATTTACATGAAGGATATGATACTTTTTGTTAAGTTTTTTAAGCACTTAAGCAAATTTGTGTGAATTCTGATCTAAGGCTAGTCCATGATGCACATAATTAGATAACCTATCTATTAAAGGTCCACAGAAGCTGATCGTAGACCTTTGTGGAGATCTAGAGGCCATTTGAAGGAAACGACAGTGTTATGCCCTAAGGGAATAGATATCTAGGTGAAGGAAGATCTAGGACATAAAAAGGACATCACATTGATCTCTATATGCAGAAACTTGTTCTAGCATCCCCCCATACTAGTTCAATCCGCGCTATGCAGCCTGATGCCAAAAGGACCAGTAATGTAGGGTTTTGTTTGGCACAACTACCTCTAAACCTCGGTCAGGACCCACTAAAGAAAACACATTGTTTCTTGTTCCTTCCATCACAGTCACTTCCAAACTCAAAACCTATGTGAAAATTAGTTAAGATTTGACCAACTAGAAATAATGCACAAAAATAATAATTCGACACTTGTATACATTCATTGAAATTGTTCTATATAGACGGGGTATTGAAAAGTTGTAAGTTTCCATGGGACAATAATAAATGCTAATGAGAGAGACACGTGGAAAAATGATGAATATTAATATATTGATTCATTCACAAGGTTTCCTTGCCACATAATAAACAATCATCACCTCCTCCTCTTCTCCATTGCATTTTTCATGGAAGGAGATCAACATGTGTATGTCTGTTTTTGGCTTCCAACTTTACCTTTCTTTGCATAGAGATTTAGAATGGTTGTAGAGCTTGAGAAATATATACATATTTGAGTTGAAAAGAATTGGGGAATCGCAAATTCATCAGAGATGTCAATGCCATGAACCTTTAGGCCTTGCGAGGAATGATGTCTCTCTAGTTTTAAAGCGTTTGCTAAAGGTATACTTTCATTTTAGGTGTATAGATCCATTTTCTAAAGTATACTTGCATTTTAGGTGTATAGATATAAGTTTGATATTAGATCAAATTCAAAACCTTGACAATGGTGTCTAGAGGAATGGTCAAGTTGTCCCTCTTTCTCATGTGTTGTGCTTTGATATCCTCTGCTCATGTTTATTCAAATAGTGATACAAGGATCGATGGGAAAATCATTGGGTGATATCTGATTGAAAGAAGGATGAGGGTGCAGTAGGGGAATTAATTCAAACTATTGGAAAATAGGATGAGACCCTGATGGAAAAGGGATTTAAACTTATCTAGATGCATGTTTCTTTGCTATTTTGACTAAGTTTCCAATGTTTAAAAACAAGGATAAGACACTTGTTCTTCAATTTTTTTTACCAAGAATGAACATAAACTTGACTGCAGTGGTGGATATGTAAAGCTATTGTGTGGTGATGTTGACCAAAAGAAATAAGGTGGAGATAAACCTTACAACATCATGTTTGGTCTAGACGTATGTGGTTATAGTACAAAGAAGGTTCATGCAATTCTTGTTCATGCTCGAAAGAACCATCCTACTAAGGAAGAGGTATCCTGTGAAATGGATCGACTTACTCATGTTTATACTTTTATTATTCACCTTGATGGTACTTACAACATTCTCATTGATAAAAAGGAGAAATATTCTGGAAGTTTACACACCAATTTGAATATTTCTCTACAAAAACAAATTAAGGATCTTGATGCATAAACAAAATTTGGTCGTAAACAATAAAAAACTCCACGACAACCATGCAATGGTATTGTAAGTATAACATTCCAACGTGATTTGATAATCTTGATATTTTTGTGGAAGATCTCTCATCTTTAATTTGATTTTAATATTTTTTACACTGGATTATATCCATATGAGATGTAGAGCCCAATTATTATCTCTTCTTTTTTGTCGTAAGAAAAAAAAAATTGAAGTGGTTATTACTTTTTATTTTAATATATTTATATATGCATTTGATATGTACATATCAATTGATTATTATGTTTGAATTCAAATTTAAATGCGCTACAGTTTAGATGATCAAATAGTAATTGGGGCCAGATCAAATGGAGTTGTCGGAATGTCCTTACTTTGATTGTAAGTTCATTGAGGCTTGCGTAGACGTAAATTAATTGATTCAAGGATAGATTGATCTTTTTGGAGTTCTATTAAAAAATGGGTGATTTGTGATTTGTGTGTAAATTAGTTTAATATGTTTCTAAAATGTATCTAAGGAAACCTGGAAGAGTTTGGAGTGTGTGAATGTGCTAAATAACATGTTGTTTGAATTTAAATTTCAATAAGTTTCAACTTTGAATTTAAACGTACAACATTACCGTGCGATAACATTGACATAAGTTTACAAATTTTGTGATGAACAAGCCAAACAAAGCATGATCTAGTCCTCTTATTCATTATAATTTCAGAGGATTCATCTTGGTGTAAGGAGTAGTCATTGTTTGGTTTTGGATAAAGAATTATAGAGATAATTTCCTCACTATTTCTAGGCTTACTAGTGGTCCTTGAGCTTGATTTTCATTGACATAGTTGATGATTATTGAGGTGACTCTTGTCTAATGCATAGCAGCCTTGTTGAGGTGACTCTCAAAAGGGCCACACAATGTGATGGTCTTGAGTTCACTACAGACAACGCTGCAAGGTATGAGTTCACTGCAGACAATGTTGCAAGGTATGAGAATTTGTATGATTAATAAATTCGTACGATGACGATGAGGATAGAGGAAACTAGGGTGAATGCAATGATTTTGGCACATTTCTCAGTGAATTTCATAACCTTGTCTTAGGTCCATGTGTTATATTTTAGTTGGACAAAGGAGGACAAAAAGAGAGCTCTGGGATTCCCTCGGATGAACAGTGTTTACCTAGCCCAAGCTCGTAAAGGAGACACCTTCGATGTAAATATGCATTTAAAGGAAAATGTGACTACTATCCAAAGGAATGGAGCCCAAGTCAACCATGTGAAAACATTATGGTATTAAGTTACAAGGATGAGAGTTAAAACATTGAAAAGTTACGGAGCTTGGGAACTAAGTAATTTCCATTCCTTTTTTGCTGGTATGGTAGTAATTGTTTCTTTTAAAGGGAGATGTTACAAGGCACTGGTCTATATCACATTATGAGAGAGAAGAAAGTTATGCGTGCCTTTCATGTTATAGAGTTGCATGAAACACCCTATTAAATGTTTCAACATCTTGTTTTGACACCCATGAAATGTATAATGTTTATCATTCTCTTAGGAAGGTTATGATGTCTTACATCCTTGTCAGTATAAAGCTTTTCATTGGAATGTGGCCAAGGGAATGGAACAATATTCTACTTTGTAGAAGTCCTTTTCCCAACCTAATTGGACTCATTAGCATTGTAGAAGTTCCAAACTTTAGTGATGCCATATATGACTAGTATTCTCCACAAATTATTGATGCCAACATTATCACTTATTTACCCTTTGACCTCTTCACCTATTATTCTAGAAATGTAATCATTTATCAACCTAACCATTATTGAAAGCGAAATTTGACATCAGTATTTTTTATCTTTTTTCATGAAAATCTCACTAGATTCGAAGGGAGGTGTCTATAAAAGGATGACAAGGACCAGACAAAAATTTATTCATGTTTGAAGCACTCAATTATGTCCATAACATCAATTTTTAAATGAACTTTGATTCCATCTTTCTTCACATGGGTTCATATGATAGTACAACAGAAGGAAAAGGATCATTCAAGTAAAGAGATTTATATGGACTTGATCCATATTTTTTTTTTTGAAATGTAAACAAGCATCCATAGGTTTGTTAGAGTCAGTATGAATTTTTACTAGAAGTTGAGTAGTCTTGACATCATAAACCATATCCAATAGAAAGGTACTAACCCCTTTATTACAAATGATGTCTCCAAATAAGGTGCAGTCAATATTAATAATATCATCTTTTGAATCTATTACAATATGATTCGCAAAGTACATTGCCATACATGTGTGAAAGAAACAATCCATCCGGTTAGAAAAAGGAAGTATTTCTGAAGACTCCAAGAAACCCCCTTGATGGAGACAAGAAGGGTTTGAAGCCATAGAATACAAGTTGATCTATGAACCCTAGTTCTGCAACTGTTAGGAGAAGTTCTAATAGTCCATAATTTGACAGATAAGTTAAATAACCCAGAAAATTTTCTTGCTAAGTAATCCTCCAGATCAAATATCAGAAGTAAGCCCCTCTAGAGGCGATAAAGAAGAGATCCAATTTCTTCTCAATAAATTGGTATGTGGACACTGTAGATTATATTTTGTAAATACTATTTAAGTAGCTTCAATTGCAACAACAATTTCTCCTACAAGATTTGATTCAGGATAGTTAGTGTTAATCTCGTAGGACTTTCTTAATGGTGTTGTAATATCTTTTGGAATCTACCAAGAGTAATGGTTTAAGTTGCCATCACCAACCTAAGAGAAAATCTAGGACTGGAGATGCTCGAAAAAAATAATAAATTGTTGGATCACTCAGAGATTTTACCAGAGAAGAAAATACATGACCCAATGGTTTAAGAAGGGGTTTATGTTGTTTAACACAACATGTAGGTAGGGAAGGGGTATATCTCTCTCTTGCTTGAGAGTTGTAGCAACTGCTATAGTAGGGCACACCACAGTGAGGAAATAAATGGTAAGGATTGACCAAATTGTATGGAAGGAAATAACCAAAAGTAGTTAAATGAAATGGGTGTGAGAGCATACCCCCACCCATCAGAGGTAAGCTATAGGAGAAGCCTTGATCTGGCTCAGATTATGTTGATGATACTGCTTGTACTAGTGCCTTCAAAAGAAGCAATTTAGTTAATTAATAATGGTGAATTACGTTGTTTTCAATAATTGGTAGTCAAGCCAAGGGACAATGGATAGATGATGGGGAAGTGTGAGGTGCACCAATTGAGAAAAGGCATTTTTCATACAACTACTAAGTTATGAACTATTGTAGCTAAAGTAAGACCCATGCTACAAAGATAAGAGAAAGTATCTATGAAATCATGAAATTTAGGAAAATAGAAAATATCTGACACAAAACCAAACATAATTCCGAAATATAATGAAGAGAAAAATATAACCTTTGTTGTGTTTCTTACTACTAGCTCAAGTGCTTCTCGTGCCTTTGTTATTTGTCTTGCTACTAGGTCAAATCCTTCTTGTGTCTCTATTGCTTTGATCAAACCTAAGATTGTATAAGCCCCAATTGCAAAAATACCAATTGGATGCAACCTACATCTATAGACACTATGAAAATTTGGAGAGCCCCTGTGTCTTGTGCTCCATAAAAATAAATCAGCTGGCTAGTTCACTCCATTATTGCATAGTAAATGAGCAAGTGGCTAGTTTGCTAAAGGAAATGTCAGATGATATCTATATACGGAAAATTCCTTGTAGCCGAGCTCGCTCTTAGAGGAATGGGATAGTTGTATGTCATGTGTGAACCCTTTTCCTTGGCGAGAATAGTTGTGCTAGTAGGAAGAGTGTCTCGTACGCAGGCCACTTATGGTGTTCTCATACAAGCATGGTCACTTTAGAAATATAGAATATTTTATTTTTATTAAATATAATGGTAATTTATAATGAAGTTTTCTTATTATTGAAAATGTTCATTAATTTGAAATTCGCTTTGGAATTTTGTCTGGTTTAATGTCAAAATGGGGTATTTTTTATATAGAAGTTTAGAATAAAGTATGAAGTACAGATGAAAGTAGAGATATAAATAAGAAAGTGTTGGTATTTAATTAATTAATAAAAGATAATTACTATTATTTATTAAGTTATAGGTGATGATAATTAATTTTTTTAATAAATTAATAAATATAATTAAAATATAAGTCTAAATGAATATTATAGTATTACAGTTATAAAGATAACTATAGGTTGTTAAAGCTACTCAGTAATAGGAGATTATAGCAAAATGTTAATTTTGAAAACATTATATAAGGGGTGGTAGGAGGGGGAGGGATTTTGATTAAACCTAAGGGAATAATAGAAGCTAGGTTTGCTTGGGGACTCAGAACTAGATATAATAATTAGGCAAAAACATATGGGTTGCTTCAAGGCTTATTCATCGCCAAATAAAGTGAGTTCAATAATATTCTTATCTTTGTACGCTCCTTGCTCGCTATTCAATTTATCATTAAGAGGTCCAATCCCAAAGCTTTTTTTTGGCTAAAATCCTTTCAAAAATTCAAGATATTTTGAACAACTTCTCCTCTAACAAATACTTCCTTATCCTTTGTGATAATAATAAAGAGGTAGAAAACTTGGGCAATGAGATGGCCTCCCTCGGGGAGGAAGAATTAATGTTAAATAATATTAAACAATGATGTATAATACCCTAAGGTTCATTGGGTGTTGGATAGGGCCTCTAGGGAGCACATTTATAAGACAATTAAGACATTTTGTAAAGTGGATTGTGGGGCATAATGAAATGAAGGGACGTGGAGTAATTTCGATTGACCTACATCTCTCTCTCTAGATGGAAGATGGCGACGAGTTCTCCTTGTTGATAATTGAGTGGTACAGGGTTGACCATCATGCATGCATGAAGCCACTAGTTTCTCATGAACCAATAATTAGTTTCTTGTATTAGGAGGAGGTATTCAGAGAATCCAACATGGAAAATATGAGTTTAATACCTAGGAAACTAAAAGAGTTCGTGCGGAGTGGATTTGGACATGATGAATTGATAAGGGATCAGTTGATATTAAGGGCATATCTGGTTTAATTCGCCAGTATGATTTACTTCTAGGAGGCTCTGGTGTAGTGTTTTGAGAGTTTCAGTGTTATTGAAGGAAAATGTAGTAAGGGGCAATGGAAATTATGGTGTTGGGTCTAGTATCCATGAGGATCAGTAGGTAGCTATAGAAGAATTCACTGTGGTAGAGACATAGGTTGCAATAGTAGTTTTGGGTACCAAGGTTCAGGACGTGGGAAATAGTTATTCGAAGGTAAATTCTATTCCTTTCCCTGGAAAGAAAAATAATGGTCTTTTATTCTTGTTGTTTTAGCGAGTAGTTCCCGTTTTTGTATTTAGGGTGTAAAAAAAAATCCATAAAAGGGATGGATGACACAGTCTGGGCTTGAAGGGTTTTTTTTCTCCTTAGTTCTAAGCTTAGGGCAAAGGTAGAGAATGTGTTTTCTTTAAATTGGGGGTTCCTAGGTCATAGTCAAAGCCTCTTATGGTTGGACATTGGTATTATTGACTTGTATTTAAAAGGCTCGATGGAGATGGATATGGGGTTAACCTAGAATCACGACATCACGTTGGATTGGAAAATTGTCATTTTCCAATGGTCTTTGTCTTTTTGGCTTTTTTCTTTTTTTGGGCTTCTGTATGACTCGACCAGTTAATTCTTAGACTTCTGTGGAGCTTGAATCCATGTTAGAGACCTCCTCACCCAACACATTTTTTCAATGTGAGGCCTCCCGTGATGACCTCTATAACCTTTTAGTGTAGGTTCACCATCTCTCTCTCACTCAAATTGAACACTTAGATCAGACCATTGCAATGCAATTTCAAATCTCCTGGGTGTTGGATGAAGTTTTTGTACTAAAAAATGTGTTAATGGGTCTAATGTTTTATGTGGAGAAATCCTCAGCTAGGGATGATAAGGAGGCACAGGTGGGTCAAATGAAAATAAACCCCAACCATTTTTCTCTAGAATTTGAGTAATCAACTTTTCAATTAGTTATTTATGTGCATTTTGGTTTTCTCAGCAGACCTGATCAAAAGTTTTCCATGGGTGAGTTGCTTTGGTATGACTATATATGATTCGAGGAAAATTTGGCCTATGGGTTTTTGGTATGTTAGTATTTTAGCTCATTTAAGTAGTATGGTTTTTGAGTCAGCAAGTCTAAAGTTGTATTCTGCTGTAATAGTCACAACTACAGTTTGTGATCAAGTTTTCAAATGTAGAGAGATAGTATTGTGCCTCTCAATCAACAAGCCTTGAATGCTAGACATGGTGATGTTTGAAATGGAAGTTGTATCTCTCAGGTATAATGTTGTGATTGAGCACAAATTTTAAGTAAAATTACTCATTTAT